>BDUI01000934.1:64359-93160 GCA_002335545.1 Apodemus speciosus
GGTAAAAGAGCAAGACGCCCAAAGCCATCCTGTCTTTTATAAGGGTACAGGCTAGGCTGCCCCAGCAGTCCTTCTGCCCCCTACAGCTCTGGCTTTTCATTTGTGTCACGGGGATTCAAATAAGTCCTTGTATTTGTGCAGCACGTGCTCTTAGCCACTATCCCATCTCTTTACCCTCTCTGACTTAATTTTGGAAACAGGGTCTAAATCTCCAGATTTAATGAGACATTACTGTTTTAAAGGCTAGAAGGTTAGTGAAGCATGGTGGCTTATTCCTGTAATCCCAGATTTTGGAAGGCAGAGGCAGGAGGATAACTATGGATATGAGGCCAGCCTGGACTACATATTGAGACCATGTCTCAAAACAAAACCAACAACAAAATAATTAAACAAGGAAATAGAGGTTAGAAGATTATTTCAGCTAAGGTGTATATGACCTTAAATTACTATCTTCTTTTTATGGYACAGGAATGGAACCTAGACTTAAGTTGTGGGAAGCAAATACTTTGCTTGGCACAGAGGTACATGACTAGCTCACATCTTACTATTTTCCAATTCATTATTATTATTAATTATTATTATTATTAATGATGCAAGTGCCACAATGTACATGTGGCGGTCAGAGGACAAGTCTCAGAAATCAGCTTCCTTCTTTCAAGTAGGATCTGGGAACTGAACTTGGTTATCAAGTTTGTCTTAAAGGTATTTATGGTTGGGCTTTTGTTCTTTTCCCTTCTTCTCCCCTCCMCCTCCTTCCCCCTCTCTCCCTTCCTTCTTCCTGTCTCCWGTGCTAGTTTCCTGCATAGCTGAGATAGCAGGTATGTACCAGTATATCCAGTTCATACTTCGCATTTTTCTTTTCTTTTCTTTTCACAAATGATGTCTTTATCTTTTATTTTGTCTTGTGGCTTTACCTGCATATTAGTCTGTGTGAGAGTGTGGGATCCCCTGGAACTAGAAATTACAGAGCTGCTGTGTGGGTGCTGGGACTTGAACCCGAGTCCTCTGGAACAGCAGCTCCCTATACTTGGCATTTTTCCCGGCCCTTTTACGAACTTGAAGATCCTCAGCTAGCCTGGCTAGCCAGCCTGCTCCTAGCGCTCCCCGTCCCGCTTTCTTAGCGTGGAATCACTTGTGAGCAACCATGTCCATCTGGTATTCACACAGGTTCTGGGGAGTCAAACTCCAGTTTTCACACTAAAGAGCAAGCTCTTTAACCTCAGTCATCTCTCCAGCTCTTGTTGCAGATTTCTTGAAGCATTAATTCCTGGTGCACTCCACTTGAGCAGCTGACATGCCAGAGGAGGTCTGGGGAAGACCGCATCATACTCTGAATCTGGGCAAATTACTAAACCTTGCCTAAGAAATGCTGATGGTGCTGAAGATCTCTCCAGAATTCCTTACTAAAAAAACTCTGTTTCTTGTTCCTGGGCATGGTAGTTCTAAGCTGGAAAGAGGAACACTATCCAAGTTCTAGGCCGGCCTGGACTAAAGAGTAAGAACTTGTTTCAAAAAAAAAAAAAAAATCAACATAGGAGCTCGAGAGACGGCTTAAGAGTGGATCAAGAACTCTAGAGCGATTAAGAGTTCTTATTACCCTTGCAGAGGTTCTGAGTTTGGTTCCTAACACTCACACTGGGTGGCTTAAAACAGTATACAAGGCCAGTTGCTAGGAATCTGATGCTCTCTTCTGATATCTATGGGTACCTGCACTTACATGGCACACAGAAACTCACTCAGGTACAACATAGACACCTAAATTAAAACAAAAAAATTTGGTGCTGGAAAGATGGCTTAGCAGTTAACAACACTGTTGGCTCTTCCAAAGGATCCAGGYTCAATATCCAGCACCTAGAAGGCAACTCACAAATGTCTATAATTTCAGTTCCAGGGTATCTGACACCCTCACATAGACATACATGCAGGCAAAACACCAATGCACATAAACTAAAAATAAGTAAGTAAAAATAAATGTTTGGGACTGGAGAGATGACCCAGTGGTTAAGAGCACAGGCTGCTCTCCCAGAGGACCTGAGTTTAATTCCCCGCAACCATAAGACACCCATACCCTCCTGTAACTCCTGTTCCAGAGAATCTGACAGCCCCACACAGACATACATACAGTCGAAACACCAATGTACATAAAATAAAAATAATTTAAAATAAAATTTAAATTGGCAATTCATAACTGTTTATACTCATGTGGTACAAAGTATTGGTATGATTTATGAACACAAAGTAATTTAATCAAGCTAATTAACACATCCTCCACCATGTCAAAGTCATTTTATTTCTTATAGTCAGAAGCTTTACATTTATTCTTTAGCACAACTGTACTACTACTACCACCACTTCTTTGTCTCCTCCACTCATGATATGTGGATTTCAAAAACAAAAACAAGAAAAACTCAACCAACAACGCCTCCCCCCCCTTCAGTCCTCTTGCCTGAGGCTTTGTACCCTGTGGTGCCAACTTCCCATACCTCCCAGCCCTGCCTCTGATAACTATAACCACTCTTGTGTTCTCTGCGGTCTATGAGTTCTGTTTTTTGTTGTTTTAATGCCAAGGGTTGACTCTCCGGCCCTGTGTCTGTTAGACAAGTGGTCTATCATTGGTCCACACCCCAGCTCATCTCTGGGGTTTTACAGTCCATCTATACACGAGACTATGTGCAATCGGTCTTTCTGTGACTGACTAATTTCATGTGTAAAGTTCTCCCTTGCAGTTCTACCTTTGTAGAAATAGTAAATGAAAGCATTTTTCTTTCCTTTAAAAGGCTGAATGATATTCTTCTGTGTGTGTGTGTGTGTGTGTGTGTGTGTGTGTGTGTGTGTGCACACATACCTTTTGTGGTTCACCTATGTGTGCTCACAGAGGCCAAAGGTTGACTCTGGGTATCCYCTACTGTGCTCCACCTAATGCTACATTTTCTTTTTCCATCCACTGACGAACACTTAAGGTGATTCTGTAACTTCACAAATGTGAATAAAGCTGTAGTGAACATGGGAAGGAAGGTATCTTTTGAACAAACTGATTTTTAGATCTTTTGGATAAATATTCTGGAGTAAGATTGCTAAATGCATTTCCATTCTTCAAAGTCCATATGATTCTAAACTTCACAGAGGAGGACATGGAAGACAGTTTGCTACTGAGTTTTGATGCTGGAACTCAGCTATTAGGGTACAGTGCCAAGAGCTAGGCTTGCCCCTTGGCAGAATTAAGGCTCACAATTTAAAGTGATAGCAAGAGGTTGGAGATGACTCTGGGGGAAAAGATGGTTCAGGTTCTTCTCATATAATAAGCCATTCAAGAAGATGTGGAGGGTGTGACGCAACATTAGCATAAAGTTTTTCTCTGGTCATAACAGAAGAAGAAATGGCAGAYCAGTATATACAGCTCTAGAATGGAAACTTTCTGTGAGGCTTGGAAAGACTCATCCTGATGTTTTAATCTCCTGTTTAGTGTTTTGAAGTTTCTTGTCAGTGGCCTCACTGAGCTTGCTGCAGCAGACAGAAGGGAGCTGCTGGCTCATACACTATGTGCTTGGGTGAGCTGTTTCTTTCCCATGGCTGTCTCCAACATCCCCTAACCTGCTCTGGGCCACATGGAGAGTGTAAGCCAAAGATCCCACAGGAGACTGGGTAAGCTTTTAGGCTAACTTCTCAACAGATCTGATATCAGGAGGGACCCTTTAAGAAGAGCAGATATGCAAAGAGACAAGGCAATCTCTGGCAACCAGTTCATATATGTGTATGTACCAGCAACACCTCTAGCAGCAGAGAGGAGGCAGATTTGCCTTCCAGGACAATGATCACTAAGCTCCGAAAGCCTTGGGTACTGAATGTGAAGCTAGCCCACTGTGGAGGTTGAGGGTAGGGGTTAAGTGCAGCCAGTCAGCACGTCACCTCACCTGTCTGCACTTTTCACTGGCCATGGTTTCTTGGTGGTTGCACTATCCCATTTTACTGGGAATGCTGCGATGTAGGGAAAGTAGTGAGTGCAGCAGCTAAACACTGTAAGTGCTTTTATTTGATCATCACAGTAATCCTGTGAGGTCAGAAGAGGAAACAGAATGGAAGAGGAAATGAACATGTGCTCAGCTGGACTGGGGCTCACTGAGTTGTCTTCCAGTCCTACAGCTATGCAGCCTCTCACAGCACAAACAGTGCTCTGGCCAAGGGCAACAGGAAAAGACCTGCTTCGAGTCATTGCTTAAAGCCTATAACACTTTCCCTAGCTCAATGATAGCCCCAAAACAACCAAGACAAAAGAACAGCTTTGAAAAATTTGGGTTTTGAGGAACAAACACTGAATAGGTGTTGAGTTACAGGTTAAGAACTGAAAGTAAATAAAGATAAAAAATTTCTCAGCCTAAAAGAGGTTTTGTCATTCAGATTCCTTTTATTTTCCTAGACAAAATACGGCAAGATTTAGTTCACCAGACAGTGAGCTGCATGGATCTAAGAAACAGCTTARCTGCATGCTAAGCTAAGGCCTACACAGGCATCTTCTCGAAGGTCTTTGTATAACACATCTGACCATGGCACATGTTTTRGTCTCTGCCCTGTCATGCTAGCTTTCACAGAGATCAGCTGCCAGCATGCTCTTTACTGGAGGACAGAGGGAGGACAAGAGGGAGAGAGGGAGGGAGGGAGGCCTTCAGGAACACTCTGTTAACTAAGTCAGAGAGACCTTAACAGTCCGCAGCTCACACTACCCTTTCTCTGGAGACTTCAGAGGAATGTACTTACAAAGGCTGTAGCTCAGAAGAGTGGACAGGAAGAGAGAGAGAGAGAGCCTCTGGAGGTCTCAAGTCCCACRGGAAAAACTAACTCAGTGAGGAYAAAATTAACTGGACATGTGATTATAACAGAAGAAGGAGAGTGCGGAAATGGGAAGGGTAAACGTCTACTGACCATTGTAGGCACAGCAGACGGCTGAGTGTCGGAGACAGCAATTGGAAGATGATGACAGKGCAGACAGAAGGCCTCCATGGCCTTACTGTCAGGAAGGGAAGAGTGAGAGTCTGGGTCTTGTCTACACGGGATTTCCAATAGGCATCTAGCYCCCACCTCTCCCTAGGACGTGCTGACAGTTGGGAATACTGCCCTTCACGGTCACTCAAGTCAGGGATCTAGACCTCTTATGAGTTCATGAAGAGGTTCAGTCAAGACTCAAACCTTTAGCCCAAACAAACAGGACTGCCATTTCCTGTTGGGTTTCTATGCCATAAAAAGTAGGGGAGAATTGCCAACTACAAAGAGCTCTCATTGTGTTCTGTGGAAAATAGAGCATGTGGCTTGTTAATCTGAGTGAGAGGTAGCTGCTAGCTGCCATGGGCTTACAGTGCTGAGGACCCCTCTCTCTGCTCTTTGTCTCTTGCAAGCCCCCTGCTCGTCGTCTGTGGACTTCTAGGGAAGATGACAACATTATCTTGAGCCACCACCGCAAGAGCAGTCTCAGACTCTGGCCGCTTCTTCTGGACCCCACTCTACTGTGTTGTGTTCTTGAACAGTTCTGATGGAACAAGCCATCTGTGAGAGTTATTTAACTTGGAGCTGGAAGAGGGTGAGGATGTGGAAAAAATAAACCAGGCAGCCAAAGGATGGGGCCAAAGAGAGAAGGCAGGTGGCATGTTCATGGGACTGTGTGCCAAGGCTGAGTGGGGTGGGGCTGCAGAAGGGATGGTGTGGAAAGGAGGCCAGCAAGAGGAAGGCGGGAACACTAYAATACGGTCTCTTTTCCAAAGTGGGGCTGTCTTGCTTCGATGGCTACAGGCCCTCGCTCGGTAAGTTTCCGCTTCTAGGAAAATCCTGGGGTGCCGTGCCTGTGAGTTCACCTGCTTTGCCTTCTGAAAAGTCACCCACACCCAGCTCACTTTTATGCTAGGCTTGAATGTTAGACTACAGAGTGACTTTAACAGGTTTAACAGCAAAGACACAGGCAATGACACCAGTTAAAAAGGAAGGGTGGACATGTATCATGGAAAGGATGGGATCACAGAAAACAGCAACTAGAATTTCATGATGATCTGGGAAGATACATGGGTCCTGTTGTGTGACAGGAGTGTAACAGCCTTTTGGGGTAAAACTGTTATTAAGGGAACTCCCCCAAAAGCTGTTATAATCCTAACAGAAATCTTCTCTCACATTAAAAACACATATTGAAAAAGACCTGTATTTTTAAATCTACACATCTCCACCTATTTTCACATTTAATAACTAATGAAATTTTATAGATTAACCACTGTCACCTTCATCTTTCCTTTGAGGTAGAGTCATATGCAGCCAGGCTGGCTTGGAACTTAACATGTAGCCGAGAATGACCTTGAACAAACAAACAAACAAACAAACACAAACAAACAAACAAAAACCAAGCAAACAAACAAACAAGCAAACATGAATCAGTCATTTAATTGGGTTCTTGGCAAGAAACTCAGAACACCAAAGTTGTGAGGAGCCGAGGAACACTTTGACCTTGGGCAGAATTTTCCAGTCACAGCCTTCTCATCAGCCATGCACTGCCACCATCTGCATTGCACTCTGTCTGTGTCAGACCCCAGCTTCCTGGCCTCCAGGATCCTCAGCCTTGTCTTTCTGAAGCAAGCACCAGTGAAGGGGCTGGGGACAGTTTACTTTACAGACACCAGTTTCTGATGTTTTYTACACAGAGAAACTCTGCTGAKGGACAAGTAGCAAGCCACTGCTCAGCCATGTTGGGAAGCCCCTTTGGTGGTGCCTGGTGAGAACACTCAGCAGCCTCCATGGTGCTCAGCCTCAAGTCCACTGCTGTTTACTCAATCTGTGCTGTTGGCAGGTTGAGAGCAGGCTTTGCTATAGCAACCCATAATGAGTGGTGCTTGTTCAATTTGAGAAACACACATTAGAAGGACATGTACATCTCTAAAAATTTTCAATGTAGGTTTGGTGCTACATACTGATAGGACAGAAAGAGTAAAAACTCTGCTAGTCTGTATAGGGAAATCCTACACAGCCCCGGGTTTTGAAACCAACAAGACAGAACTAACAGCTGTCATGTACACTGAAGCCACCCTTGCTCTTAACAAAGCAGTATAGACATTCAATGTGAGCACCTTCTTACAATCTGGTAGCACTCCAGCTCTAATCTGCAGGTCAAACTGAAGCAGCATAGGAATGTATAGCTGAAAAACACACGACACATTAYAGAAATGCACACTAGAAGCTGGGCGGTGGTGGCGCACGCCTTTAATCCCAGCACTTGGGAGGCAGAGGCAGGCGGATTTCTGAGTTCGAGGCCAGCCTGGTCTACCGAGTGAGTTCCAGGACAGTCAGGGCTACACAGAGAAACCCTGTCTCGGGAAAAAAAAAGAAAAAAGAAAAAAAAAAAAAGAAAAAAGAAAAAAAAGAAATGCACACTAGAAAAAGCAGAATTGTAAAAATAGAATCTTACCTCAGGTTTCTAGACCTTTTGTTCCACAGCCCTGTAGCTAATTTCTGGACTACTTTAGAGCCATTGCCATATGTTGACTCAGTATGAACTCTCTCTTTAACTTTATGAATACATTTATATAAATGCCATATATATTTATAAATATATAATACTCATACTTAACAGAGTTACAGAGATTATCAACATCTTTGTGAAGAACACTTCCTACTAAATGCTCCAGATCATCAGCAATGAGGCTCTGGAGCACATCCAGAAAAACCTACCATATCTATTCCAACAGAGGAGGACAGGTAAGACAGCCTACTAAAGGCGGCAAAGAAAGCAGATAGGAGAGAGATGTGCTCAATCCAAAGGCCAAGAAAGGACAGTGGCAACAAACTCCTCAGCCAGGGAGGGTGGTAAAGGATCAAAGGTTGGGCAGAAAGAATTGTAGAAAGAGCTCCCATACCAATTCAACAAACATCTTATTCCAATGGATTTTCAACATTTCAAAAGCCAGAAACAGAGCATTTTTTCCTGTGAATATGACTTTTACTTTGTGAAAGTCATGTATCTGTGCATCTGAAAGCTGTAGTGCCTGTCTCCTCRAGGACTACAGTTTTCACAGCATAGAAAGCATACAGTGGTGGTGGCAAATGCCTTTAGTCCAAGCACTTAGAAGGCAGAGGCAGACAGATCTCTGTGAGTTTGAGGTCAGCCTGGCCTACAGAGTTCCAGGCCAGCCTGGTTGTCAAAAAACTACACTCCGCCGGACGGTGGTGGTGCACGCCTTTAATCCCAGCACTTGGGAGGCAGAGGCAGGCGGATTTCTGAGTTCGAGGCCAACCTGGGCTACAGAGTGAGTTCCAGGACAGCCAGGGCTATACAGAGAAACCCTGTCTCGAAAAAACCAAAAACCAAAAACCAAAAACCAAACCAAACCAAAACAAAACAAAACAAAAAAACAACAACTACACTCCATCCCACCTCCCCCCCACCCCCCCAAAAAAAGGGGAAAAATAAAGTAAGATATTTGAGGTGTTTCAGGCTGATCTCAGACCCTAGGGTCTGGCACATGAGACCTTCTCTAGACTACATTCCCCAAACACTCTAAAGCACTTCATTGAGTACATTTATTAGATATTTGTTACACACCTGGTGTGTTGTGTGTTCCTATTTCAAGCACTATGGAACATAGCAGTGAGCAAAACAACGTTCTTTCATAGACTAGAAATCAAATGCAGAGTGTTGGGACTTACTACAAGAAAGACGAGGACAACACTACGAGAATATGCTGGCATCAATGTAAGATGGGCACAGAGAGGTTCTGAGATGAGATGCTATTGATCAGAATTGCACAAGTGAGCCACAGAGTAGAGAGGACCTTCCTAGGCAGGTCATTGGAGTATCAGGAAGTCACACTGGTAGGTGCATGCATGAAAGAAGGAAAGTGGTCTTTTACAGCCTAGCCCTGTAAGAAGAGTTTATGTAGCCTACACACCCACCATGCAGTTTCTGGAAAGCTTCCATCACAGATGAGAATTCTGTGTAGAATTTTAASTTTGACCACAACTATTTAAACTTCCCTAGACCACAAATACAGCATCTTCTATGGTTTTGCTGGCACCATGTATATATTAACAAATCTCTGTATGTCTGCTTGTTTTTTAAATTTCTTACAGAAGTGCCAATGTCTTTAGTTGAACTTAACCTCTCTCCACTGGTAGGTAGAATCCCAATGAGGTTGACCTTTGGGGAAAGGAGATGTCTTTACAAGTAACATTTAGGGCACTCTTAAATTTTTTATTACTGTATTTCTTTCCAAACATGTTAGTGAAGAGCCCATTTCAAGTCCATGTATTTGTATTATAATGCAAAAATAAAAGTTACTTATACTTTTTCCCCAGTAAAGTTGAGAATAAAACTTAATAACTTTTTTAATTAAAAAAAAATAAGACAAAAAGACAGGATCTCATTTTGTAGCCTAGACTGGCCTTGAAGTTGACACTTCCTGCTTTGTCTCCTGAGTGTTAAGACTACAAGTAGCCGGGCAGTGGTGGCACACGCCTGTAATCCCAGCACTTGGGAGGCAGAAGCAGGTGGATTTCTGAGTTCGAGGCCAGCCTGGTCTACAGAGTGAGTTCCAGGACAGCCAGAGCTACACAGAGAAACCCTGTCTCGAAAAAACAAAAGCAAAGTAAAACAAAACAAAACAAAAAAAAGACTACAAGTAGGAGCATCATGCCTTGTTAAATAAACAAATCCTTATGTACATCAAAAAGCAACAAACAGGAAACAAGAAACAGGAAATGTAAGGTATAATGAGCCTTAAACTTCTTCTTCTTCTTTTTTTTTTTTTAAAGATTTATTTATTTATTGTATGTGAGTACACTGTAGCTGTCTTCAGACACTCCAGAAGAGGGAGTCAGATCTCATTATGGATGGTTGTGAGCCACCATGTGGTTGCTGGGATTTGAACTCAGGACTTTTGCAAGAGCAGTCAGTGCTCTTAACCGCTGAGCCATCTCTCCAGCCCTTTTTTTGGTTTTTCAAGACAGGGTTTCTCTGTGTAGTCCTGGCTGTCCTGGAACTCACTCTGTAGACCAGGCTGGCCTCGAACTCAGAAATCCGCCTGCCTCTGCCTCCCAAGTGCTGGGATTAAAGGCGTGCGCCACYACCGCCCGGCAGCCTCAAACTTCTAAACTGTGCTTTATTCTACATTCCTGAAAATTATGACCTGCATGAAAATTGAAAGGACAGAGGAAACAGTCCCTGTTTTCCTGCTCAGCCTTTGACAAGCTGGCTTTGGCACTTAAGACCATAAAATTCTCAAATTGTTCCTTGAGTTATTATTCCTACTTCTGCCAAAAGGGGCATGTGGCATTTTTATCAAATGAAGGCAGCAGGTTTGTYGTCTTAAACAGAGTGTAAAGCAATGGCCCCTACTTCGCTTTAGGCATCTGTCACTGTCCAGTTTTTCCTGTCATCCTGAGCCTTTGAGCTATTGTCCTCACTCATACCCCGCAAGTGTGTGAGGACTAAGTAGCAAAATTCATACCCAACACAGAAAGACTTAGGGAGACATCTTCATGAATCTTCATGATGCTACAAATGGCTGTTCCCTCCTAAGAGACAGTGACTCTCTAGGTAGCCCTGGATGTCCTGGAACTCACTTTGTAGAACAGGCTGGGCTTAAACTCAGAGATCCACCTGCCTCTGTATCCTGAGTGCTGGGATTAAAGTGTGTACCACCAAGTCTGGATCATTTCCTTTCCTGAGTTTTAAAGGAGCATAGCAGACATGCTTGTTATAAAGTAACAAACCCATACATATAAATCCATATAAGGCAACTATGGGGATGATTCAGGGAACAGCACTTACTGTATAAGAACAAGGACCAGAGTTCAACATCTCACTCATGGATATGCTGCAGACTCACGTAATCCCCGGACTTTGGACAGCAGGGTCAGGACGGTTGCTAGAGCTTGTTGGCGAAGTGTTTTTAGACCATACAGGTACATTCTAAGGGAAATACCCTTCTTAATAAAATGAGCAGCCGCCATCAAGATATTTAAACCGGAAATCTAGGAATTAATTTTTCTGCTTCTGACTTGGAAGAATCTAAGGTATAACGTTTGGTCATCCAAAGTAACCAGATACTGTCTCCATGCTTTCCAAACTCGACTTAAAGTTTTAATGTGAGGTGGCTGATGGTAAGTCAGTCCTACACCTGGTCTGCCCCAAGAAGGATCCTTAGTCTTTCTCTCCAAAAACAGTTGATGATGACATCACCATGTCAAGCAGCGACAAGATAGATCTGCAGATGACTGTGAAACTGACCATTCAGAACAGACAGGCCCAGACTGAGGTAGTACCTTCTGCCTCTTCCCTGATCACTGGGGCTCACAAGGTACCACTAGGAGAGGGGGGAAAACAAGAGGAAAGACATTAAACACTAAACATATCCTAGTTGCCTGCCTGTTTTGTGAGAAAGGCTCTAGCTATGCAGCTTTAATTCATGATACTCTGTCCTCAGCCTCCTGAGTGCTGAGATTTAAGCCTTGTAGGAGGATAGCACTTTTGATGAGATTGTCAACACTGCTGAATAATTCAACACTGACCCGTATCCAGAGAACTTTCTGGAATCATTGAAGAGAGTTTGGAGCCTGCCTAGTCTAAGGGTGGCAATTTTGATGGCCACACCCCCCTGACATAATAAATGGCAGACAGTGTGCAATAAAATGCCCAGCTTGTTAAGTACATGGAAAATATTTACTTATTTATTTATGAACCCCATCAGCTTGTTTTTTTTTTTAGAAAGATTTATTCATTTATTTATTTTATGTATACGAGTACACTGTAGTTGTCTTCAGACAGACCAGAAGAGGGCATCAGATCACATTGCAGATGGTTGTGAGCCACCATGTGGTTGCTGGGAATTGAACTCAGGCCCTTTGTAAGAGCAGTCAGTGCTCTTAACCTCTGGGCCATCTCTCCAGTCCCCAGGGAAAATATTTTAATAAATTATCATTTAACAACAAAAAAAAAAAAATAAAAACACCTCCCTCTTGTCCTGGGGGTGGAAGTCAGGACCTTTAAGCATTTTAGGCAAAGACTTTATCACTAAGCTACATCCATAGGAACCAGCACTGACCTCTAATTAGAAGGTCCAATGCCTCTMCACCTCATCTCATAGACTGTCAGATGAAACAACTACAAAGTAATGTACATTATGATTCAACTAATATGCAGTCCAAAACTAGATGCAACTAAGAGGCAGTGAATAAGGTAGAATAATGGTAGAGAACCAATGCGAAGTGGCATAAAGGAACCTCCTGGATGTGAGATACATTCTGATCTTGATCATGGTAGCAATTAGCATGAACAGAATTATATAAAAGCTGAGGATACCAGGTGGTGGTGCTTACCTGTAATCCCAAGAACTTGGGAACCTAGGGCAGGACTGCAGGAGTTTGACACCTTCAATCAATCAACTAATCAGGCAATCAATTAATTGACTTTAAATTTACTATATTACTCTATGATGGTTACAGCTCAATAAAAAAGGTAAAAAGTCAAACTGACTGCATTTCAATCTGTAGTAGGCAGTTATACAGAGAAAAACAATTAGAAAAACAACCACAGGAAATGTGGTAAACAGCATTTAAATAGAACAGGAAAACTGAATTAGTTCAATAAATGACATTTTGGAGCTTTTCCTACAAAACAGAAGGAAAAAAATACAGATGAACATAATGAAGCAAAGTTTTAAAAAGGGAACTAGACATTTCTTCCATGYGACTCTACAAATGAGACGTGTCAGGATTACAAAGGGAAGATGATATTTGGAGGAGAGAAAGATGGTAAGAACAATGGGAATCAAGAAGGTGATAGCACAGAGCTAAAAAGTATGAAGTAATAGAAAGGTGACCTGGAAGAAACAGTTGGYAGTTCCTGCCCTGAGTCCTAAGGAGAGAGAACCCAAGCCACAAGGGAGGTAGGCAAGTAGCATTGGTTGAAAACAGATGGGCAGCCCTTACTCCAAGAGAAACCCAGGGTTCTGCAAAGTTTTAAATGTAGTATAGGGTTTGGTATGGCTTAGTTCAATCTGGTGTACTAGCACTGGAGAATGAATCTACTACACCTCACCCCACAGCTCAGAGCGATATAGCCACATGCCATTCTGAAAGTTTTGTTTGGATTGGAGATACCCTGGGTATCTGAAAACCATCCTGCCAAAATATCTAGGTTGGAAACAGTCAAGAGAGAGTGGGGGGTCAGAATACGACCATCTGAGTTAAGTGCCAGCTATGAAAGGCACAGGGGCACAGCTGTTGGTGCTCTAGTCTCCACAGAAAGGAACGCACCCTAATGCCTGTGAATGACTGCATCAATAGAGAACTCTGAGCTGGTGGTAGGGAACTGCTTGGCTTCTAGAGACAAGTGGCCGCTACAAAGGAGAAAGAGAGCACTGACCTTGCCTGGCCAAGGTGGYGTCTAAAATTGTCAGTGTTAAAATCAGCAGAGAAGTGCCTTGTTCTCTTGGTTTTCCTCCCCTGGTGCAGAACTCATGTTGTGTTTGCCACCTCAACTCTCTGACCCATGGGGTAGGGGCTTAGGAATGAGTAGAAGCCTACTTGGTTCACAGCATACACAGTTCACTGGGACCAGCTTCACCAGGCTCTGAATATACAAAGGAAGCTAATATGAATGCTACTGGTCCTTGGGTGCTATTCTCTGAGCCAAACTGTTGCATGAGTTCAGCTGTACATGCTTGTAAAGAATGTCTTACCACCACCRATGGCTGAAGGATCCTGACTGTGGACTGTTGACACAGCCTCCTACAAGGAGGGTGTGGGAGAATCAAGGGACTCTAGCCTGCCACTCTCTGCAAGCCATTTGCAAATCTGCCCTAACTACACAGGGTCCCAGGGAGCAGTAAAGAGGTTGGAAAGACTAGAAGGGGACTTCATGGCTCCTCTTCTTGGTTATAGACTTGACTATATCTGGAACCAACTAAACCCCAAGCAGCTAGGCATACCTGTGAGGGATTTGATTGGATCATTTATAGTGAGACAACCACCCTAAATCTGGGTAACAACTAAYACCAGGAACTCCACAATCAATGCCGGATGAAGGGAGATGTTCCAGTGTTCTGGATGACCCTGAGCCATAGAAGTAGGCTGGGGTTACAGAAGAATGCGGCCTCACTCAACCGTGTGCAATGCTGGGGTTCTGAGACTGTTAGGCAATGACTACCAACAAAGATACATTTTTTTTAAAAGTAAAAGATGAGTTTTATAACATCTTATAGGTGTGTGTGGGTGCAAGGGCACCACAGCATGTACGATGGGCAGAGGACAACTTGTGGGAGTTAGTTCTCTTTGCCTATTCAGTGGTCTGAGGGGTACAACTCAGGTCCTGAAGTACCTTTACCTGCTAAATCATCTTGTGGGCCCACGGTCTTTATTTTGTAGTCTGACTAAATCTTTTATTTAAAACAAAATTTTAGGGCTGGAGAGATGACTCAGCAGTTAGTTCGAGCACCGACTGCTCTTCCAAAGGTCCTGAGTTCAATTCCCAGCAACCACATGGTGGCTCACAACCATCTGTAATGGRATCTGATGCCCTCTTCTGGTGTCTAAAGACAGCTAAAGTGCACTCATATACATGAAATAAATAAATCTTTAAAAACCCCAAGATTTTAATTAGATTTTTTTGTTTCAATTTTACTTCACATTCTTTCCTTTTTTCATGCTTGGTGCTGATGGTTCATTTTCTCTATCCTGAAAGGTATCAGAGGTGGAGTCTTCAAGACAAAGTTGCTGATAAATAGAGAAAGGAGCCTAATAAATAATCGGGAGAGAAGCCACTCCAAGAGATGGGCAAACAGTGACACACAAAAACATGAAAAAAAAATCTGTCACTGGCCTTGGGATCACCAAACAGGCTTCCTGTCTCCAGTGCTGAGATTACAAGCACATGGCTGATGGGCAGAAACATCTCCTTAGGCCTAAATGTTGAGTTCTATAAAATAGCTTCTTTTTTAAAACTCAAAAGACTTTGAAAAAGATTAAGTATGGGAAGGCAACATGGACGAGCAAGAGAAAGAAAAGCACTTGCTAAGCAAGCCTGCTGACCTCAGTCTCACCCTTGGAACTCAAGTTGGAAGTAAAGGTTGAACTGCTGAGGGTTGTGACAGTTCATGCAGTGTGGCATGCCTGTGTCTGCATACATACACAAAACAAAATTAAGAAAAGTTTTAGTGTAGTTAATAATGTCCACGGGCCTTCTATATTCTACATGGAATGTCCCTGCTCTCTGCTTGCTTAAATTACACTGACTGCTTGCAAATAAATAAATAGATAGATAGATAGATAAAAATAAAAATAAAAATAAAAAAAAGACTAAGTGTTATTAGGGTACATTTTAAAAAYTCTAATATGGAAATAATTAAAGAAAACAACCCTGTAAAGATAAAAATTGTTTAGAAAATGATCAATAGAATAGTACATTTTTAAATGGATTAGAATACAGCCAAAGTACTAGTAGTGGCATATTCAAAGCCATAAAACTTAGGTATACATAAACTAATAGAAAATGAGCATGAAGATGGATCACAAATAGAAAAGACAGTTGTAAGGAAAAGGGAAGAAAAGATAGAAAAACAAAAATTAATGAATACTGATGTAAGGGAACATTTTGAAAGAACAAGATACATGTTGTTATAAATTTAAGAAAAAGGAGAAATACAAATTAAACTAGGAATAAAACAGGGCTCTAGCCAGCCATTCTTCACATTTTTGAGTAAGACAGGCTCTTACTATGTAGCCCATACTGGCTGGAAGTACAATGCTCTCCTGCTTTAGGAGAGTAACAGAGTTTCTAAGAGCACCATTCTAAACTCTGTCCTTACTAACTAGCTAAGAGATTCCAAAGTAGAAATATTAGAACAACAACAAAAACCTCCGAGTGCTAGGTGAGGTGGTGCACACCTTTAATTTCAGCACCCAGGAGGCAGAGGCAGGCAGATCTCTATGAGTTTGAGACTACTGTGGTCTATATATTGAATTTCAGGCCAGTCAGGGCTATAATAACAAACAAAACGTGACATCAGAATTAATAAACCTGAGCTGGGGTTATCTTATCTACTTCACTGTTAGAAAGCTTGCTTAGCACGTAAAATGCCCTGGCTTTGTTCCTTCCAGAGGATAGGAGAGAGCACTGGAGAAGAGTGGTGAACTGAGTATCAGTATAATAAATGCTMGTGTAAAGACRCCATGATAAAACAGGGCTTTGTACACTAGCCTTAAAAAAATAAACCAAGCCCTAAGATATAAAGTCTAAGCCCTTGAAATGTCCAGTAATAAGGAAAGAACCAGAAAAAGGAAGTATCAAAGTCTTTCTATTAGGGTCTGGAGAGATGGCTCAGCAGTTACGAGCACTTGTTGCTCTTGCAGATGACCCAGGCTCAGGTCTTAGCACCCACCCACATAGTGCTTTACAGCTCCCTGTAACTTTACTTCCAGGGGATCCAAAGGCCTTTTCTGACTTCATTGGAYTCCTGCATGCATGAGATGCACATAAATACCCTCAGGCACACATGTATACATAAATAAATATTTTAAAGTTTTTCAATTTAAAACTACTGTTAGCCAAGTAGCCTTTATTAATGAGTTCCTTCAATTCATTTATTTATTCATTCAATTAATACTTAGGAATGGCAGGAATGAGATTTATGCTCTAAGTGCTTGGGATTAGAACTGCAAATAAAAACTTTTGTTTGTTTTTTTGGTTTTTTTTTTGGTTTTTTCAAGACAGGGTTTCTCTGTGTAGTCCTGGCTGTCCTGGAACTCACTCTGTAGACCAGGCTGGCCTCGAACTCAGAGATCCACCTGCCTCTGCCTCCCAAGTGCTGGGATTACAGGCATGCGCCACCACGCCCGGCTATAAAAACTTTTAATAAATATCTTCACAAAGGATAATAAATAAGGAAAATAAATACTTTACCATTCAGCTGATGGCAAGTGCTAAGAATAAAAATTAGCCCCAGTTCTTAAGAGCTAGTRTTGTGCAGAACACTCAGATAAGTCATCCCGGAAGTACCTCCTGGTAAGGTTGACCTCTGATAGGTATCTGATGGAAGTTAGAAAGCAGACCATGCAATGGGATAACAGAGAACAGAAGTGCAACGTCCCGGCAGCATGAGCTGTCATGACTAAAGAGTAAGTAGGCCAGAGAGAACTGAGAAGCGGATGTGACCAGAGAGGAAGTAAGTCTGGGGAGGGACTTGGTATTCTTTCTCCTGAGTAATATGAAATCCTCTAAGCTTATGGAGTAAAGGTGTTCAATGTTCTAATTTACATCTTACGACATTACTCTGGCTGTAGTTTTAGGACTAGGTTGAAGGGGAAAACAATGAGAACAAAGCTACAGAAGAAAATAGCTTTGCAGATCAGAGTGGATTCTGCATACACATCAAAGCCAGTGAGAGCACTGTGCAGGACTGACAGTAGGACGTGCAAGTCCAGAGTAGCGCTCCATCAACATGTTCCAGGATACAGAAATAGAAACCTGTTCTCTGTTCTCATTGAGGCGGAGTTCTGATACCCAAATTAAAAAGAGCAAAGCAGAAAGATTACTTCCAGTTATGGAAATGGATATACCTTAAGTAAAGTATCTTGAAGACTGTTAAAATACAATTATACTAACTCCCAGAAAAGGACAAGTCATTAGGAAAATGACAGACATTAAAGAAAACAAATGAGATAGCTGCTGCGAAACCACATTCAATTCTCAAAGTATATTTCCCTACCCTGAGAATCAATACATTAACATAGGAAGATACTTTCTTAATATGCTAAATATCGTCTTTAAAACAAGGCATGATGTCTATGTCTAAAATCCTAAAGCACTCTACCAAAGTACAAGAATGACTTTTAATATTATTTAACATAAAGTTTCAGATACATGGTTTAAAAAGAAATAACTGTCCAGACACAGTGGTGAAGACTTACAGTCCTAGAGCTTAGGGGTTGATAGAGTCAGGAAAATCTTTGAGTTCAAGAGCAACATGAACAACAGGGCAAGTTCTAGAACTTCCTGGACAACTTAGTGACATACTGTTTCAAAAATCCAAAAAAGATGATAGCAGAGTGATACACACTGTTAATCCCAGCACTCAGGGAGCAGAGGCCAGCCTGGTCTACACAGTAAGTTCAAGGCCAGCCAGGGCTACATATTAAGACCCTGTCTCAAAATACTAAAAATAAATAATTCAAAAAAGAGCCTGTGTGTGACATTACATGCCTTTAATTCCAGCATTCAGGTATTTCTCTATGATTTCGGCCAGTCTTATAGACATATCAAATTCCAAGGCCAGGGTGACACAGTGAAACCTTGTGTTTAAAAAAGAAAAAATCCAAGAAAGAAAAGATAATGTTGTCAGTCTATGAAGTCAACATTCATAGAAAACCCATAAATCCTGAAAACAACTAAAAAATTAAAATGAGTTTGATGTGATAGCTGGTTTAAAAAAAAATCACTTAGATTTTCCCATTTAATTTTCCCATTCACTATAGTAAGAAAATTAATGAAAAATGTGACATAAAATACGAACATATGGATATACAAAGGCTATTGTGTTCTAATGAGAAAATCTAATCTCTCTGTTTCTCTGGGAATGTGTGTGTCCACCTGCACCATGTTTGGAGGCCAGAGCTGAGGACAGGTGTTTTCTTCAACTGCCCTCAATTTGTTTTTTGGTAATTTTTTAGAGACAGGGTTTCTCTGTGTAATGGAGCCCTGGCTGTCTTGTACTCACTTCGTGAAGCAGGCTAGCCTCGAACTTGGAGACTCATCTGCTTCTACCTCCTGAATGCCGGGATTAAAGGCGTACATCATGCTTAGCGTCTCTCCACCTTTTAAAATTAATTAATTTCTAYTAATGTGTGTGTGTCCATGAGAATATATGCCATGGGTACCAGTGCTGAGGCCAGAAGAGGGTGTTGGATCCCCTGGAGCTGGAGTTACAGGCAGCTATGAGTCACTAGACATGGGTGCTAGGAAGTGAGCTCAGGTTCTCCTCTGAAGAATAGCAAGCACTGTTAATCACTGAGCCATCTTTCCAGGCCTCCACCTTATTTTTTGAGATAGGGTTTGTCCAAAAACCTGAACTCACCAATTTGGCTAGATTAGCAAGCCCCAGGGATCTTCCTGCCTCCACTCCTATCTTCTACAATGGGATTACAGGAGTCTGCTGCTGCACCCAGCTTTTTATGTGAGTGCTGAGACTCAAACTCAGGTCCCTGTGTTTGCATGACAAGCATTTTACCAACCAAGCCATCTCCCAAATCCCAAAGCTTTTCCTTTTATTTATTTATGTACATTTTTAAAGTGGGGGTTTACTGGGATAGAACCCAACTCTCAATTTTTTTTCAAATAAATTTGTAAAGGGAATACAATTCCAACTGAAATGTACAAATGTATATTTGATAGATTTCTGGGTTACCTGGGTACATGCACTATTAGAACTCAGCAAAGGTACACTTAATATTTATGCATTTCTTTGGGGTATATTTTGCTCTAAATACTAAAACTACTGAATTCAACAATACATGCGTACGTTGAAGGATTAAGAAAAAGTATATTAAGCTGGGTATAATGGCTCAGGCCTTTAGTTCTAGCACTCCCGAGGCAAAGACAGGCAGATCTCTGTGAGTTTTAGGCCACCCTGGTCTACAGAGTAAATTCCAGGATGGCCAGGGCTATACAAGGAAATCCTGTGTTGAAAACTAAAAAGAAAAAGTATCCTGATGACAAACACAGAAAAAAAAAAAAAGATAGACAGAGGACTTATAACAGATAAGGCAAAGACAGTGAAAATATCATGACAGAATATATGTGTCTAATATAACTAAGCTTTCTAGAAAATTCCTTCAAATTTGCAAAATAATAAAATGTTGGAAAATCAATTATAGCATTAAAAATTGGACATGACCAGATGTACTGAGCATGGCTGTCTTAGAAACAGAAAAGTGGCCTCTATCCTTATGACCTTCACTAAAACAGCTCCAGGTTTACCAGTTGTCAAGGAAAACAGCATTGGAATGCTGGCCTGTCACCTGGAAGCAGCTGTCAGCTGCTGCCTCCTAACCCTGGCTTCTGTAAATGTGCAGTCTGAGGGCTAGAGACACTGCACACCTAAGAGGCAACTTCAGTGCCCTTGAGGCAGGGCCAGAACAAGAGATATAAAATGGCTGAGGCAGAGGGTGGGGAGGAGCAATGTCAAAGCTAACTCAAATGACAATCACAGCTCAGGCTCCAGGAGTTCTGTATCTGGACATCAACCCCATATATTAGCTAAAACCCCAGAGAAACTAGACAATTTTACCAGTGGGACCAGTCAGAGCACTTGAAAATGCATCCATTAAACAAWAAATGTTTATCTGGGCAGATAACCTGGCAGGCAGATAGCCTCACCCTGATCTTAGGTGACCTGAAACCACACGGCAGGATACTGAGCACAGACATTTTTGCCACACGGGTATTAGGCTGAGATGGAAGGTGGTCCTGGCTTCTACTACAAGAGAGACAGCAGGAAGCTATTCTCTGCAAGTGCCAGCGTTTTCCCTACTGGGTGATGGCCAAAATCCCTGGCTTAAACACAGAGGGTGGGGATAGAGAAGTCAAGTCAACCAACACTAAACAATGCCACCGCATAAAGCTGGCTGTTACACCACAGCCCTGAAGGTATGCGGAGCTCTGGTATGTTTGGCTGCTCCCACAGGAACCACATTGGCTGAGGGCTTCCCCAGGCCTGGGTGGGTGGCTCATCACCGACTGTGGCCACACACACAGACTCAGTCGCCACCTCTATCAGTGGCAAACAGCTGCTGAGAAGGAAGAACAGACTCTGGTGCTGTGCACTGAATAGCAAATCACCCACATTAGGAGACCAGATCATAGTCTCAAGAACTCAGGGAGGTACAGGCAGCTGGAAGGACCGGACATGAGTTGATTGACAAGTGACTACAAATGACTTTACTACTGGTCTGAAACATAATCCCTAACTGAGGGACTGCATTTTGGCACTGGCTCTTCCTACTACCTCTACGTCTGCTCACAGTCTGAGTACTGCTGAGCTCTCCTCCAGAGAGGAGCATGGCAATAGTTTTAACAAAGGTTCTCTGCTCTGAAATAATACCAAAGTTAGGCCAGCAGAAAAATAAGGGTGTGTGTCTTGGATGKAGACTATCTGTTGTTTTATTTTTTGAGGTGGGTGTGCCAATCCACTTTTTAACTTTATTCATACTTATAGTTGCTTTATAATCATTTCCTGAGAACACAGTAGGAAGAGAGTGGTATTTACTCACTCCACCCTCCATCTAAGTCTACCCCAAACAATCCAAATATGTGCTTTAAACCAAGAAGAGGCCAGCCTCTTGCCTTTGGCAGCCCTGAAGGCCAGACATTACTAGCACTCCAATGAACAGCTCAAGACTCCACCCACAGCAGACTACACATGCTGAAACCCAAGAGGAGTRTCATTCCAACACAATCACTCGGGACGGGAGGAGTGAGCTGAGTAGCTGGGGTGGAGTGGTTGGGACACTTGTAATATCTGACACCAGAACACCCAAGTGGTAGCATAGGCATTTTGGTAACACAGTGACAGACGAACTTCAGTGTGGGAAAAGCTAAATGCTATAATAAAAAAAGCTGTCTCTGCACGTGGCAAGAGAAGGGTGGGTTTACAGATGCTAGGGTGGCAAGGTGACGTCATCTTTAGGGAACTGGCTAGCTGTCAGGCTAGTCTAATTCTGGGAATACATGGGACGTTTTCTTTGTTCGTTCTGGTTTTTGGTTTGTTTGTTTGCTTGTTTGGAGATAAGGTCTCTCTGTGTAGCTCTGGGTGTCCTGGAACTTGCAATAGACTAGGCTGGCCTCTAACTCAGAAGTCTATCTACCCGTCTTCTGAAAGCTGGCATTAAAGTTGTGAGCCACCAAGCTGGATGACATTCAGTTTCTTTACAGGAGAAGCAGATGCATGCAACTATGGGAGACAGGACACAGGAGTCCCACTACTGTCTAAACTGGAAGGACTTCTCTGCAGCGGAGTTAGAAGAAAGCATAGATGGAAAACAACAAACCCACTGCTTTGAGCTATCCAAGGCCTTTTGAAAGCACCTTCTTCCTGCTGTGTTTGATAGCCTTTGGGCACTGAGGTCTCAATTCATTGGTTAGTTTTCCTGTTTACTCTCTTGAGAACATGGGTAGTACTCCTCTAGGAGTGGGACTTGCTAGGGAGGGGTGTAGCTAGGACAATGCTATAAGACCTGGGAAGGGACAGCTCTTTCAAGCTACTGTTTATTACCTTATGTGTGTGGTGCTAGGAACTGAACTGAGCCCCCGGCCTTGCAGGCAAGGCAAACACTCTGCTGTTGAAATTACACACCTGGCCTTTTCTTTTTGTTGTTGTAATTTTTACTGCTTCTTTTTGAGACAGGGGCTTGAAACAGACTGCAAGACTTAATACTGTTAAGATGACAAATCTATCCAATGTAATCTAGCCTTACTCAAACCACAATGAATGCCATCCCACCCCTTAACAGAGAGGACTTCACTATGTAGATCTGCCTTAAAGTTGTCACTGTGCAGATGTGCAGATCAAGCTGGCTTTGACACCTTGGCAATCCCTCTGACTCAACCTTCTACATGCTACATACAATTAAAGGTAAGTCCCACCAGGCCTGGCTAGAATGTTAGTGTTTACCGAAACAGAACAGTATATTCTAAAGTTCATGTGTGATCTTCTCAAGGGACTCCAAATGATCTTGAAAAATAACACAAGTTGAAGGCTGAAGCTTCCTAATTCCTAGGTATAATAAACTACTGTATATACTACCTGATGACATGGCATCAGCAATGAAGTAGGGATCTCAGAAAAAAAACCTTATACGTATGTATGGTTACATGGGTTTTTTTTGTTTTTGTTTTTTTCAAGACAGGGTTTCTCTGTGTGTGCCCTGCCTGTCCTAGAACTCATCCTGTAGACCAGATTGGCCATGAACTCAGAGATCTGCCTGCTTCCGCCTCCTTAGTGCTGGGGTTGTAGTTGTGTGCCACTACTGTTGGCTTTAAAGAGTACTTTTATATGGAAAGGGGCTAGAAAAGGCCATGATGAACTTCTATAAAACATCAAGAAAAGGAGACATTTGTCCTACTAGACTTTGTGTTGTACTAGACTTACTATGTAGCCCAGGTTAGCCTGAATCTTCTTAGGAAGCCATTACAAGCCATGGACTCATACTCTTCTTGCTCCAGGCTCCCGACTGCTGGGATTGTAGACGTACACATTACCACRTTGCTTGACTGACTGCCTTACTAGTCTGAAAGACTTTAGAACTAGGATGGTGGCACTTATCAGTAAAACACAACCRAGAACTAAGAAACTAACCCACATGTAGGAATATCCAATTTACAAAATAATTCCAAAYGAAATAGATATGAATGTATATAGTAAACTAAAACTTTTAGCTCCTTTAGTTTTGGAGGCTGCTATGGATCCAACACCTTGCATGTACTAGGCAAGCATTCTACCACAGAGCTGGCGTCCTCAGTCAGAACTACAGGTTTTAGCAGACAAAAGTCCTTCCTTATGGCTTCAGATTTGGTAAGGCTTCTTTTTGTCCTATATGAAACTGTAATTATCCTTGATAATATCTTTACCTAGCAACAAAGTGAACAGCGCTGGAGAAACAGCTCAGTGGTTAAGAGCTCTGGCTGCCCTTCCAGAGTATCCAGGTTTGATTTCCAACTCCCACAAGGTTGATCACAAACATCTATACCTCCAGTACCAGGGGCTCTAAAGCCCTCTTCTGACTTTTCTGGTACCATGCATACATGCAGTATACAGACATACATGTAGCCAAAATATCTACAGATATAAAATTAAAACAGTAAAATTTAAAAACAAACCAAAAAAGATTTAAATGAATTAAAAAAAAATCAAGCCAGCCATTGTGRCTTGGGCCTATAACCCTAGCACTTGGAAGGTGGAGGCAAGGGGTTCAGGACTTCACTCATCTTCAGCGATATAAAAAGTTTGAGGCCAGCCTGGGTTACTGGAGGGTCTATCTTAAAAACAAAAACAAAAACAAACAAACAAAACCAAACCCCCAAACAACTAGCACCACCAAACAAACAAAATAAAATACACCAACCGAAAAATAAAAAGGTCAGAAAGTTTAGAACAGAGATAAACCATAAAATTATAGGCTTGGGCTTCTTATCAGGGTAACTGTTTTTTCTATACAATATAAATTTAAAAATATTTGCAATGATTATATTTTATTGGTCTTGAATTAATTAAAATTGTCTTTTCAGGAGGGCAGTGGTGGCCCAGGCATTTAATTCCAGGTTTTGGCAGGTGGATCTCTGTGAATTTGAGACCAGCCTGGTCTATAGGGCAAGTTCTAGGATAGCCAGGACTACACACTGAAACCTTAGCTCGGAAAACAAGCAAACCAAACCAAACCAAACSAAACCAAACGAAACCAAACCAAACCAAMCCAACCCAACCCAACCCAACCAACCAAACAACCAACCAAACAACCAAACACCCAACCATTCCAAAGATCAACCAACCAACCGAACAAYTCCTCTCCCCAACAAAACAAAACTGTCTTCTCACAGAAATTTTCTAACATACTCAATCGGATGAACTAATGTAATAAATGCACCTAGTGAATGAATTTGTATTATTTTTTTGTTGGTTTTTGGCAATACTGGGAATCCAGGAACTTGTATGTTAGACCAGTAATCTAACATTGGACCAAGATTCTCTATTTGAGGAACGCTTTCCAATTCTTTTGAAACGGGGTTTCTCATTGGTCTGCAGCTCTCTATGTAGGATRGGTGGACTGGCTGACCAGTAAACCTCTTGTCTCCGGCTCTCCAGTGTTGGACTGTAACCATGAGCCACCACTCCTATCCTTTAAAAGTACAAGGAACATGGGATTTCACATATTTATAGGTAGCAAGCTCTAACTGGGTATAGTCACTAAAAAAGATAAGAAATTCATGATGAGCTTACTTACAACCTAGCAACCCTCCTTTTCTCTCAGCATCCGCTTCCTTCCTTACATGTTTCTTATACTGCCCAAGCCAATCTAAGATTAGTAGGCCAAAATGTTACTTTCACCATTCCCAGGAAGTTGGGATTACAGGTGCCCACCACGATGTCCCTCCTTTTTTTTTTTTTTTTTTTTTTTAAGTATGTGTGTGTTCATATATACGGGTGCATGTACCATGGAGTAAATATGGAAGTCAGTGTTTTAAAAATAAGGTTTATTTATTATTTATGAGTATACTGTAGCTGTCTTCAGACACACCAAAAGAGGGTGCTGGATTCCAATACAGATGACTGTGAGCCACCCTGTGGTTGCTGGGATTTGAACTCAGGTACTCTGGAAGAGCAGTCAGCGCTCTTAACCACTGAGTCATCTCTCCAGTCCTGCATATGAATGTTTTGCCTGTTACCCATCTAGTATCTGCAGAGGCTGGAAGAGGTCATTGTATCCACTGAGACTGGAATTACTGGTGTTGTAAACCACCATTTTGGTGCTGTCAACTGAACCTGGGATTTCTGGAGGAGCGGCCTGTACTCAGCTGCTAAGCCATCTTTCCAGTCCCTCCATCTTGTTTTTTGAGATATGATCTCTTACAGAACCCGACACCCACCAATTTATAGACTGGCAGGGATCCCCTTGTCTCTGCCCTCCCCTAGTACTAGAATTACAGGCGTGTATCCCATAGCTTTTATCTGTGTCCTAGAGTTTCAAACTCAGGCCCTTGAGCATGTGCAGGAAACATTTTACTTACTGAGGTATCCCCCAATTCCCCTCCTCTTAAATGAATGCACATATTAGTACAAATAGACTCAAGCATTGATGATAATGGTTAAAAATTATGTATCTGTAAGAAAACAGATAACRAATTATATAGAATCATATAACTGGGCAATAATATATAAAATCAAAGCGAGAAAGATACAGAATTATACATGACAAATCTAAAAATTGTCAGACTGACTCAGTATGAAGAGTAATGGAAAACAGAGGGACAGAAACAGTGTGCCATGCAGATAGTATAAACAGGCAAAGGGATACACATTGTTTATGAATATATACATGTTAACAAGATGCACAGAGATAGTGAATTTATAATATTAATTACTATTAGAAAAGGAAAAATAGAAACAATGGTAACAGAAAGCAGTTTTGACTTTATTTAGAAAGTATTATTTCTTTTAAAGCTAGGTAAACCTAAGTGTTTATTGACTATTCTGTCTCTTGTTTCTTTAAGGATCCTTTTCTGATGAACTATTGAAATTGTTCAGTGGGAAAAGGTGATTATAGCCGTCAATCACTAGAACCCAAGAAATGACTCCTGAAAGTGAAGAGCCTGAGTAGACCCTGTTGGCTTTCCAAGGAGAGGAAGAGGGGTTTGAAAGTTATACTTTTCCAGAGGATCTGGCTTCAATTTCCAGGACCCATATGACAGTTCACAACCATCTATATAACTCCAGTCCCAGRGGGTCTGATAACTTTCTTTTGGCCTCCTTGGGTACTGCATGCACATGGTACATAAAYAACATGCAGACAGAACACTCATACATGTAATAAAAAAATGGACTAGAGAGGTGGCTCAGTAGTTAGAGCATGTGTTAGTTACCCTTTCACATAATCTAGGTTTGATTCCCAGGATCTACATAGCAGCTCACAACTGTGTATAACTTCAGTTCCAGAAGATCTAACACCCTCTTCTGACCACTACAGGCACCAGAAATAATGTGATACACACACACACACACACGCACACATACACACACACACACACACAATCAAAACATTCATTCATATAAATATATATAAATATTAAAATTAAAATAAATTTAGTTAATAGAAATGAAAAATCGAAAAAAGCAAAACAAACAAAAAAACCCAAAGAAAACTCAACAACAACAAAAACCCCAGCCCGGAAGCAGGAGAGTGTTCCCACACCTCCAGTGTGCACACAGGATAGTACCTGCTTCTTATGTTACTGTGAGATTTTGCCAGCAAAGTAAACATTAGATGTATCTACTTACATTGGGTCTCCAGACCTGTGAACCAAAATTATTTTTCCTTCCCCCCACTCCTTCTTCTTGTTTTACTATTTTGGTTTTTAGAGATGGGGTTTCTCTGTGTAGCCCTGGTTGTCCTGAACCTTGTTCTGTAGACCAGGCTGGTCTCAAACTCAGAAATCTGCCTTTGCCTCCCAAGTGAATGTGTATGTGTATGAATGTATTCCACATAAGTGGAGGTGCCCGAGAAAACTAGAAGCAAGTGTCAGATCTCCTAGAGGTAGAATTACAGGCAGCTATGAGCCCCATGTTGTTTGCTGGGAACTGAAGTTGGTCCCATAGGAGAGTAGAATGTACTCTTAAGCTCTGAGCCATCTCTCCAGCCTCAGGAAAGACTCTGTTTGGCTCAAGTTTTCAGGATATAATTGTTGGCTCCACTGTGTGCAAAACTCAGTGAGGCACTGCACCATGGTGCAGATTAGCTCCTTGCCTCAGAGCACCTGAGAAGCAAAGATGGGTTAGATAAGCAAGAAGCCTAGACAAGATACACCCTTCAAAGACTTGTCCTTGTGACTGACTGACATCCTCCAATCAGGTCTTAAGGTTCAACTGCCCGTTCAGTATGAATTCAATAACAATCTCTGTTTCCAGACTTACCCTTCTACAGAGAACCTCTGAACCATTAATATCTGTTACTGGTATTTTTACTTGATCCTGCTATAAGTCTACGAGACATTATCACACTTTGTATATGAAAAAACAACAACCAAAATGTAAAGAGATGTATTTGAGATCGTATTACAATAACAGGCCAGAACCCAAGATATCATTTAGTATTAGGTTTAGGTAATCAAAAGAGTTTAAAAACTGGTGAGATGGCTCAGCAGTTAAGAGCACTGACTCTTCTGAAGGTCCTGAATTTAATTCCCAGCAACCACATGGTGGCTCACAACCATCCGTAATGAGATCTGATACCCTCTTCTGGTATGTCTAAAGACAGCTAYAGTGTACTTAAATATAATAATAAATTGTTGGTCTGGAGTGAGCAGGACCAGAGCGAGCAGAGGTCCTGAGTTCAGTTCCCCCTAACCACATGGTGGCTCACAACCATCTGTACAGCTACAGTGGTACTCATATAAATAAACAAATCTTTAAAAAATGAGTTTAAAAAAATACCTCATAGAAGATCATGAAATTAATTACTTTGGAAAGATAATATCCAATATCCTGGAATATTCACTAGTAACTTAATTAGCATCTATTATTTACTCTTTGACATCTACTGCTTCTGATGCTGACTCTCCTCTTCATATCTCTCCTCATAGCCTCCATGAACTTATTTACAAGTTTTAATTTTAATTAAGAAATACCAGGGAACTTGAGATAGATCATCAGGTAAAGATACTTAGTACTGAGCATGCTAACCTAGTTCAATACTAGGATATGCATGGCAGAAGGGAAGAACTGACCACTGAAAGTTGTCCTGAACCTTCTGCATGTGTACCTGCATGTGGCATACTGGCTCACAGGAATGCAGAGCACTACAAGAAAATAAACGGAAGACTAGCAAACGGACAGACCAACAGCTCTGACTCAGAGGGCCCAGCACTTGGTATGAAAACCTGATGGCCCGAGTTTGTCTCTTGGAACYTACACGTGGTCAGAGAGGACGGACACCACAAAGTTGTCTTCTGACTTTTCACAGCGCTACAGTACAATATGCATACACATACACTAGAATAATCAAATCTTTTTTTTTTTTT
>BDUI01000934.1:138723-183029 GCA_002335545.1 Apodemus speciosus
AGGAAGGAGGGTGCTTTAAGCATGATGCAAACCATTTGGAGCTGAGTAAGAGCACTGCCAACACAAGCTGCACTATTTAAACAAGTGAGGAAATGATCGTATATACAACATGCCAGGAGCTCTGCGCTCTTGCTCGCTCTTTCTCTTTCTCTCTCTTGCTCTCTCTCTCTCTCTCTCTCTCTCTCTCTCTCTCTCGCTCGCTCTCCCTCCCCCTCCCTTCCTTTCTCTCTCTCATAAACACACATACACACACACACACACACACACACACACACACGCACGCACACAGGCACGGGGGGGATTGGGGGGAGACACACACACACACAAAGGAAGTTGAGAGGGATTTTTTTTCAGGACACAGAACTGGATGTCAGCGGCTAAAAGGTCGATATTTTCCCTTAACACCCTTCTCAATGACTTAATCATGTTCCGTTTGCACAGAAAACTTCCCAAGAATAAAGTCTGGAGAATTAAGAGAATGGGTAAATGGGAAGGGATGTCTGGCCTGCAGCTGACCTTATCCGAGGTCTTCTCCACGTAGCAGGGGTCCTGAGGGGCAGCCAGCAAGGGGACAAAGCCAGAGAGAAGCCGATCCTCTTCCAGGATAAGCAGGGTGAGGTCATCATCCGGGTCCTTGTACAGTGGCACCTCAGACTGATTCACTGCAGTCAGTATGTTACAAAAATCAGCTAGTGTTGACCATACATCCACAGCAACCCTGTGAGAAATAAGACAAGAAAAGAAGAATGGCTCTAAAGAGGTCAGTGAAAGTGTTCTTCCTGCTTTGGGAATGGAAAGGTATTTGCAACACAAACTGTAAGGCTGGCTGGCGGCTGCCAAGAAATACCATCAAAATTGCAATATGAAGTCATGCCCATAGCCACCATCTGTGTGTGTGTATTCTCTATGTAAAGGTGAAATTGATCAGGGGACTTTTAAACCTAACCAGAGAATCTTGAGAACCAGTTGCCTAATGTGGTCCTGTCAGACAGTGTGATGAGACACTTTAAACAGTCTACATTCCCAGGGCCTACGGCAGCTCTCAGGGGTCCCTGCTCTTGCATAGCCAAGTATATGCCACACAGACAGACTCTGGGCACTAGCTTCTCTCCTCCAGCCACAGCAGCACAGGGAGCAGTCACACTGTGTAGTCATGTAGGCTGCCCTCTTAGAAATAGTTTACAAATTAATTCTCTATATGTAAGCAGTAAAATGAATACATGACAAGAAAATCCCCCTCCTGTCCTGCCCAAGTCTTCTCTGGAAGGGAAGGTTTCTTGTTCACTGCAAGGCTGTCTTGGCTGTCCTATACCCTCTTCCTTCTCTCACTTGTACATTAGACACAGGATGACTAATCATCTTGAGACTGTCCAAGTTTTAGCACTAAAATTTTTACATCTCTTAAGTCCCTGAGTCCAACACAAATCAGGATGCTTGGTCACCCCAGTCTCACATTACCAGGTTCTGGTTGAACCTAGGAAGAAACATTAAAACTACAAGATCTACCTCTCTCTACTTAAAACTCCAAGGTAGAATTATAGAAAGAAGGTYTATTTAGTTTATATCATCACCTACTGTGGCTCAGATTGTTTGGTGGGTCTTAAACATCTCCTAAACTTTGCCTGCCTAGGTAAACTTCAATTGTAGTTGTATACAATGCCTGCCAAGTTTTCAGACTTGATGTTCTCCTCCAGAAAATCTTCTAACCCAGGAGACTGGAATAGGAGGTACCTACCCTCTATATGCTAAGATGTTAGGAATATTATAAAAAAACAAAACAAAACAAGACAAGACAAGAACAAGAAAACTCCATAGGAGAGACCGAGTACAAAGAAGCACTATGTCAATAAGTTCTAAGAGTCCCTGAAATCTCCCAGGGACACTGTCCATGAGCCTACAGGGTGGGGTGAGACCACAGCCATTCAAYCCCCAACTTCCATTCCAAGATGACAGGAAAGGGGGCATTCCAGGAATTGCCACTGAGAGCGAAGCTGGGGGAGGCTAGGGGGAGGGATGGGGACTCCCTCACCAGCTCCAGGTGGAAGGAGGCTGAGGTGGTTTATTTACTGAAATCACTACACTAGGAAAAGGCAATGAAATGAAACATCTTGTTTTCAAGAGTGTCCTGGGAACCAGGCGGAACACAGTCCCATTAATCACACAACGGCACATAATCAACACACGTGTACTGCAGAACCAAGTCACTTCCCGGGCTTTGCCTAGCAAGAACAACACGTTTGGGAAGAATCACCAGAGGGATGCGAGTTTTCTAAAGCCCTCTGCAAGGACACTGACAAGCAAACTCATTCACAAAGCTCCATCTTTTGGCTCAGCTGAGTTTGGCTGTCAGAAATGTTTAAATATGGAAAAAAATAAACAGTTGCAACACGTTTCTGTGCAGAAATCTGCCTGGGCTCCTCTGTGATGTAATGGGAAATGCGGCACTCAGGCTACCAGCTGTAGAATAAACAGAACTTTGAGGGTTAAAAGGAACTGAACTTTCCACGACCCCATCTGCAGAGAAGAAAATAATAAGAGGAATGATGCACTGCCCTACAGCTCTGATAGTTTATCCTCCGGTCCGGCTGTAGAGACAAGCACCGGATGTGATAGGGCTGCTCAGGGCTGCCTCTGAGGTTAGTGCTGCCCATGGGAGACACACAGGGAGGCTCTTCCAGTTCCCTGCTTCCTCCCCCAGTGCCCTGCTGGCCACTTGAGCCCACTGCCTGAGTCTGATCCCACAGCGTGGTGTGCTTTGGCCAACAGGCACTGCTTGGCTGCAGAGCAGCAATTTGGAAAATAAACAGGAAAAACGCCAGTGAGAAGGAAGAAGGTGAAAAGTCTCCCATCTGAATTCTTGGCTTGGAGGTCATGGTTGGTGCTAAACAGGTCAAGGCTGCTTGAGGACAGAGTTGGGGATGAGGGTGTGGGCAGCAGTCTCCCCAGCCAGAGAGAGGCAGCAGAAAATCACCCACAGTTTCCTCAGTGGGAGGCCCCACATCCCTCTCATCCTCCCACCCTTACCATCTTGGATCCAAGAAGAAGAAATATGTGGTACCATGTGGTTCTCATTACCATGCTCTCCTGTCCCCTAAGGCTCAGATAAATGAAACTGACTCCTCCCAGAGACTGCTGCTCATCACTAGGGACTCCTGCCCACCTCTATCTTTTGCCCATTACCACCCACCTTGTGCCAAAACCTTATGACACACTGCAGTGATAAGGTAGATGAGAGTTCTTACCCTGTTGATTTTGTAAGACAGCAGCTGGGGCCAAAAGACATAGGAAGTACCCTGAGTTCCCAAGTCAGAAATATAAATAAAAGCAGTCCAAGGGTCAAGCTAGACTGATCAGAATCAAAGAGATAAAAAAATGTTTCAATGAAAAGTCATTCCTGTAGTCAGGTCAGCCTGATCTTACTGGTACCCATGGGCCGACCTGTGACAAAGGTGTGGGGAAAAAAGAATCAAGAAACTAACAACAACAWGGGGAGGTTCTCCAAAAACCCAGGTGAGAGACCTGAATTGAAAAGCTAATACCTGCAAGAGGATGAGGTTGTTTCTGGAAGCTTAGGTCAACTGTGCCAAGAGGATGTGAGGTAAATTCCATGGGTGAATAGTTTCCTGTCTAAGTAGAAGGGGGACATCTTGAATTTGTTCCCCATGCTTCTTTCTTATCCCAATAGGAAGTGTCATTTAACCTTCACCTCGTGGCAGCCCTTGGACCCCCAAGGAGTGACCCACTCCTATCCAGCTTTTTGCTGAGGAGATTGAAGGTTACAGGTGGGTAAGGAGGGTGTGAAGAGTCTCATTCTGTAGTCCAGGCTGGCTTGGAACTCACCATATAGCCCTGACTGGCTTCAAAGCCTCAGTGATACCGACTGCTGGAATCATAGGTATATGGTCCTATGCTTGGTTCAGACAAATCCTTCTGGCTTCTTCTGGCTCAACTTGTATTTGGGGGATGTACTAGAGCCTTCAAAATCCCACTAAAGTTAGGGTACACTCTTCACCAAGCAAACACAAATCAGCCAGAGAATATGAAACTGTATTCAATAAACCCATTTATGGCTCCCAGAATGGCGGCAATGGAGTCTCTCAGAAGCTAGGGTGCGATTTGTGTTCAGGGATCAGCAGTTGCAAAGTAACCCACTAGCCCAACCTCAAAGAACACAGCACACACCAGGAAAGCCAATCTCTGGCTGTAGTCGGAATGTAGAGCCTAGCCTGAGACAGAACAGCAATGACTAGTTAGAGGTATGCACTCAGTGCCAAGGTTCACTACAGACATGCATTCACTTACTCCACCAGCAAGGGGGGAAAAAGAGTTAATTTACTTTTTATTGCCTCAGAATTCCAAGGTTTAATGTAGCTGTCAGTTTGAGTGCAGTGCAGCTGCTGGCCGATACAATGCAGCCCAGGCCAGCCCAGGTGACTGGGGAAACACATTTCACAGAAATGAACCAACACACACTCTTGGCTGGTTGTTTGGAGGATATTGACTTGGGGAATCAGCTTAACCCTTCAGGCTGGGGTTAGTTCTGCAAATAGCATTAGAAAGCTCTTCAGTCCAGRGAATAGAGAAGCTTGCTCTCAGGTGAGCCCACAGTTTTTTGTGTTTCTATAGTTCTCACAGACGATGCTATACAACTATGTGCCCTGCAAGACTGAGGTGTAGAACATATGAGGTATGGTATACCACAGCCATCATCTCCTTGTCTGAAATGCAGGAAGAGAGCCAGGTCTGCTATCTGCCAGGTTAAGTCAGGTAGGACTGTTCCCAGAGTTCCAACAGACAGAACTAAGGAAGGGCAACAGGTTGGAATGCTCTGACCGGGGCTCAGTCTATCTTTCTAGAAAGACCAAGGAAGACTAAGCATTCACACACTTCTTCATATTTTTACTGGGGGAATAGGCTGACTGGTGATTAATATCAAGTACAATGACCCCATGTTACAAGCCTGCAGGGGCCTGTGGAGGTGGCCATTTCCTGTGTAATACCAGCTTGTTTAAACACTAACATTCAAACTCCACAGCTGCAGAACAAACCCGGAAAGAGGTGAGTGAGAAGAAGCCCTGCATTGTGTTTCAGAGCTATGGAAGATCAGAGAGGTAGTACAGATGGGAAACAAGTTGGGTTTTGGGTTCCTGGAGTGAAGAAATCTGGAAACAGCCAAGGTAGTATAGAAAGTAGGTACAAGGAAGCCAAAACCCCACTRAGCAGAAACTCACAGGAAAGGCAAAAAACTATCAAGCAAATGCTCAATGGCATACATTATCTGCTTTAAGAATGTATTTCCCTTAGGGAGCCCGACTCGCTGGGTCAACAGACAACATTAAGTCTCTGGTTGCCCTGGAATACTTCTTACTTAACTGCAGAACAATGGCAGGGTATAAGCAGCTAGTTGCAGAAATGGATCCAAATCTAACAAGTGTAATGGTGCTACATTATATAATATTTGGGCATAAGATGTTAGTAAGTTCTGTCAAAAGCTTGTATGCAGTGGGATGAGCACACTGTCCTGGAACTTCAGTACTAGGAACTAGAGTAGGCTATAAGGGTGGAGATGAAGCTCTCTCACTGAGATACAGGAACCACAAAATTTGTGTTTTAGATGCTGCCACAATACAAAGATCACTATTCTAGGAGGTAAGACAAGCAGCAAGATACCTTGCTTCACAAATAAGAGATGCCTACYAAGTGACCTAGTTGAAGATTATTCCTTCAGCAATCATAGTTCATATAAAAGCAAGTCAACTGGGTCCTTTGAGACAGTACTCAGCCCTAAATCAGTTCTGTCTAACAGAGCAAATCAGATTCTGAAGCTGTACTACAGCAAGGACAGAAGCTTCTCCGTGTTGCTAGGCAGTGTATCGAGAGCAATACAGTCAGTAACAGATCACTGTTTGTAGGATTTCTCAGGTACCAAAGTGTTTCTCCTATGTCATCTCCCCAAACTCATCCTAGGTCATAGCCTTATTTGATTTCAGTTCTTTCAGGTCTTTCTCGTATGCATAGCCTCTGGGACATCACTATGGTGTGCTAAACCCATCAGCATCGGTTTGGGAAAAACAGCCCCTAGGGGATTCTGACATCTCCATGGCCTGAGCAGAGGAGCCCTTGGCGGCCTCCCTGGTGCGGATTCTCACGGTTCCTGCCTCTTCAAACTTTTAGCTGTAACCACTCCAACACGTCTTCTCAGTTTAGCATATACTGGACCCAAATAACCTTAGCTCAGTGCTGGAAAGTCTCTCCCTGGGGTCAGCTGCTGTACCCTGCTAGGTCAGACTAAAGCCTTAGACCAACACCCCTTTCTTTCACAAGGAGTCCTGTGGGAGGAGTGGGGAGAAGACAGAGGCTCCTGCCATGGGCGAGATCATGTGTGCCCCACGCTCAGCACTTGGAGGAAGAGGAACCCCTTGGTGCCAGGCTGCAGTGCTGACGCCCCAAAGTGGAGCCAGGGAGACTGGGTGGGGAGCCAGGGTAGCAAAGGGGCTTCCCACAGTCACCAGCACTTCCTTCAGGGAAGTGCTGATGGACTATTACTTAGTGACCTCCTAAAATGCTCTTTGGGAAGACGTATTAAGCGTCCTTGAAAGGCTGCCGATTAGATTTGGGATTAGTTCTCATTCGGAGTTGCCCATGAGGGTGCACGAACTAGCTGTTTCTTTAACTCAAGAATTCCTATCTCATCTGCAAGGCCAACATATGTGAGCTCCCTGAGGACACACCCCCTTTCTCTCTGATGAGAGGCTCAGAAGGCTCCCTAGAATTTTTTTCAAGAATGATCTGCAGACTATATAGGAGAAGCAATGGAAAAGCAGCAAGTTCAGGAATTTCTAGATTTAAAAAAAAAAAAAAGTACTCCAATCCAGCAGTGTGATAAATGCATCCGAGCTACAATTAGGAAGATATATAGCGTCAGAATGCGAAGGTCTGGGCAGCCTGGTGAAACGCGGGCTCTCCAGAGCCCCAGCTATGTTTCCCATTATGTAACCCTGGTCATGGGCAGACAGCCAGACTCCAAATGAAAAAGAGACTCTGGCTTGGCACTGGTTCTATTTTCCTATCCTCATTCGGGGTCAGCACAGTGTCATACAGCTGCAGAGAAAGCTCTGGGGATTAAACCTGGGAAAGCCTCCAAGACCAGGACCTGGGTTCAAGTACCAGCTGAAAGCAATAAACCGACTGCCACAGCTGGGCTGGGTTTGGATGTTCTCAGAGTCCCCTGACTCTTTCACTTACTGAGAACTAGAGATCAAGATGAGGGAAGTCTTGGCTTCGGCAGAGACTGTGAAATGAGGTAGGTTGTCCCACTGCCCTGGCTCTGCCCAAGGTCCTGGGATACAAGGAGCTCCTATGTCTGGGTTCATGGAAGACTGCTGTTCAGCTTTTCTCCCATCAGCTGACATTAACACCTTTCCTCATGGTCACTTGGTGAAGTAGAAAGCAGCTGCTTGCTTTTCCTGCCTCAAAAAAGCCCTGGTATAGACGAGCTAAGAAATTGTGCTAGTTGACAGTCACGTAGGTGGTCCCTCCAAACGCTGAAATCTGCTCTAATATGACCAAAACCCTCTATACTGCCTTTTACAGTGGACAAGGAAGTCACTTGCCATAGTCCCTGGGACACAAAGTCATTCTATCACATCTCCTAACAGAGCCAAGCCATGTCTCCTTACCTACATGCTGACTCCAGACCCACTCAATGCCGCTGTGGGGAAGGAACAAATAGCTCTGCAAAGCTTCCCTTGTCAGCTCTTCAAGAATAATGAGATCCTGTCACCATCATCATGTGTTCCACATGTGCCTACCTAGGAACAGGAGATCTGACTAGAAAGAATAGGAACACAGGCAAAGAGGAGAGAACCGAGAAAACTAATGGTGAACTTTGGAATCCCTTGGAACAGTGAAAGATTGTGTGCCATGACTCTCTAGCCATCCAAGGAGAGAAGGCACACATGGAGGGGTCAAGATGAAGTAACGGTCCAACAGGTCAGAGGGGTCATCTGGATTTCCCAGAGGAAATGCAAGAAAAATAGAGATTATCTAGCCACCTTATCTTAAGATCAGGGAAGAAATGCAGGCAAGGACCAACGAAAGAACAAAAAGGGACCAGCAGTAAGTGGACGCCATTTCCTTCTTACTCCCTGGAGAGCATTCCTAAATCTTTCAAAATGAAGATCTGCAAGAAGGAACTTTCTAGTGTCGGGGGAGTTATCATTCTGACCTCTATAGAATTATCTAGGGTATGTCATTCCCTATGGCCTCAAAAGATGGCGTCATAAAAGCCGTGTGTGGGGACTCACGCCTGTAATGCCAGTTCTTCAATGTTAGGCAGGATTGCCACAATCTGAAGCCGGCCTGGACTACAAAGTGAGTTCCAGGTCAGCCTAGGTTATAGAACAAAACCTTGTTTCAATAACCAAAGGTGTCCATAGATTGGATGGATGACTGTAAGACACAAGTTTGAAAGGGACAGAGTTACCGAAGCTTGCCAATGATCTCAAGCTTGGCATTTACTGGGAGTACCTAGGTAGCCAGTTATAGGAAAAAAACTAGAAAGAGGAAAAGTAAAACTCTGAATCTCCCTTTCTAATGCTCAGATTTTAAGGCTAGAAAATGGAGCTGCCCACAGTGTTAGTCACACAAGGTTTGCTCTGCTGAACTTAGTCCTTATATGACCATGCCTTGGGGTCAGGCACAAGGACAGCAACTGCTGCGTGACACTTAAACTTGCATTCTGGAGTCAGCTGCTGATCATGATGAGGGGCAGGGGAGGGTGGGGAGAGGAAAAGAGAGGAGGGGAGGTGATGGGAGGGGGAGGGGAGGAAGGGAGACCACAAGAACAAGGAAACCTAAATCCTGACCACATTGACCTATCTCCTGCCTAGATTCACAAGAGTGAATGTCTTAAGCTACAAAAACTTCTTTACTGGGAAGGCAATTCAATACGGTAATGGGTCAGATTTGGTTTTTCTCATGTGAAGAAGTCTAAATAAATGAAACAAGTAGGAGTCATGTGTTCCATGCCCTTCTATTTCTACTGGAGATGGCTTGGACCACGTGTCCAGCTACAGACTGAGCCCTTGTCAAAAGATGGGCACAGAGTCAGCAATAGACTATCTGCTCCAACATTCAAAGGGGAAACAGGCTCAGCACCTTAAGCAAATGAAGCCCAGTATTTCCTGTATAAACTCAGCATTTCCTTTTTTTAATTAATAAATTTATTTTTTATATATGTGAGTACACTTGCTGTCTTCAGACACACCAGAAAAGGGCATCGGATCCTATTACAGATGGTTGTGAGCCACCATGAGGTTGCTGGGAACCACATGAACTCAGAACCTCTGGAAGAGCAGTCATTGCTCTTAACCACTGAGCCATCTCTCCAGCCCCAAGCTCTGCAATTCCAAAGCCAAACAAAAGCCAAAGGGAGCAGGAGGGAAGATGGACGAGGGGAGAAGAGCTACAGAAGGATTAACAACTTGACAGCTCAGGGCGGTGGACCAGAGCTAAGGGACCTATGGATGTGGGCTGAGGTGACCGAGAAAGACAAGCTCCAGGGACAGATGGTCTGCTTCCCTGTCCCTGACAGAAGACAAGACACTCAAGGGCCATTCACACATCAGAAGCAGGGGTGTAGATACTTAGAAAGTTGCCTTTTTTCTAGCTATTTCCCCCCAAATTGTAAATTGCCTTGCCCACGTTACAGATTAATAGCCTAAAAATTTGAGACTGTAGATGCTAACTCTTCAGGGATCACTGTTGGGAAACAGCTGCCCGTGGCCAGCAGGTCTGTTAGCTCTTTTGTGAGGCTCCAGCTGCCCAACTCAGGGTTCAACCCTGCTCATGAGACTTCCAGTCTGGAACACATTTTGGAAACCTAGGAAGGCTCACAGGAAGTATGTGAGCTGTCTGATGCTGGGAGCACTGTCTACACAGTTACAAAGCTAGAGCTAGGGAGGAACCAGAAAAAGCGGGAGTCCAAGGGTGCTTCTTGGGGTGAGGTACAAGGAAACAGTTTAGAAAGGAAGTAGGCGAAGAGTTAAGACTACACAGCCCACACAGAGAGCTCAGTAACTATTGACCAGAAATCTCTGCTGCAGCCTTCCCTCTGTGGGACAGCCATGAGTCTAGGAGATACACATGCCTGGCAGCCGACCCAGACAAACTCCCCTCCTCACTCCGCAGCCRGAGTCGAGGTGCACACACTCTACCCTCCAGTGTTTGCTTCTACCAGAGAGGAGCCCCAGGCATGCATGATGAAATACTAGGTAGCCATGATTGTTCCAAAACAGAAATCACACAGGGACGCAGCCCGCAGAGCCTAAAGCGGCTTTCACTGCATACACCTATGGGAAAATAGAAGTCAGAGACTGAGTGGTGGGTGATCAGAGAGAAAACCAATGATATACACAAAGATCCAGAGATAGTGGGAGTGATTTAGGCTTTGTGGGCTGTACAGTCTCTGTGGCAAACACTCAGCTCTGTTGCTGTTAAAAAAAAAAAAAAAAAAAAAAACAGCCATAGACAAAAAATAAACAAGCTTGCCTGTACTCTCATACAACATCACTGAAGTCTGACCTGTATGTAATTTTCTTAAGTTTGAATTAGTATTCTTGTGATTTTTTTTGAAACCATTTAAAATGTCTATCATTCTTAAGTGGTGGGACAGTTAGTCTCCTTAATAAAGGGAGAAAAAAAAGGCAAGTAGAAGCAAGCTGAGACAAGCAGAGACAGACAGGAAGACACAAATCCTCATACAAAGAATCTTCATCCAACAGACATTTATATTAGCACACAAAAACAATCAGATCGACAAACACATCATATCAATATATAAATTTGGGCAAAGGCTTTCAAAAACATATTTAGGTATTGGAAAGATGATGGCTTAGTGACTAAGCACTTACTGTTTGTGCAGAAGACATGGGTTCAATTTTCAATGCCCCACATGGCAGTTCACAACTGTCCACAACTGCAATTCTAGGAGATCCAGTCCCCTCCTCTAACCTCTATGGGTACCAAGCATACATGTGGTACATAGATATACATGTGAACAAAACATTCACACACACACACACACACACACACACACACACACACACACACACACACACACACAAACACACACGAATGAATAAATCTAAAAAGGAAAAATAAAAGGTANGAGTCGAGGTGCACACACTCTACCCTCCAGTGTTTGCTTCTACCAGAGAGGAGCCCCAGGCATGCATGATGAAATACTAGGTAGCCATGATTGTTCCAAAACAGAAATCACACAGGGACGCAGCCCGCAGAGCCTAAAGCGGCTTTCACTGCATACACCTATGGGAAAATAGAAGTCAGAGACTGAGTGGTGGGTGATCAGAGAGAAAACCAATGATATACACAAAGATCCAGAGATAGTGGGAGTGATTTAGGCTTTGTGGGCTGTACAGTCTCTGTGGCAAACACTCAGCTCTGTTGCTGTTAAAAAAAAAAAAAAAAAAAAAAACAGCCATAGACAAAAAATAAACAAGCTTGCCTGTACTCTCATACAACATCACTGAAGTCTGACCTGTATGTAATTTTCTTAAGTTTGAATTAGTATTCTTGTGATTTTTTTTGAAACCATTTAAAATGTCTATCATTCTTAAGTGGTGGGACAGTTAGTCTCCTTAATAAAGGGAGAAAAAAAAGGCAAGTAGAAGCAAGCTGAGACAAGCAGAGACAGACAGGAAGACACAAATCCTCATACAAAGAATCTTCATCCAACAGACATTTATATTAGCACACAAAAACAATCAGATCGACAAACACATCATATCAATATATAAATTTGGGCAAAGGCTTTCAAAAACATATTTAGGTATTGGAAAGATGATGGCTTAGTGACTAAGCACTTACTGTTTGTGCAGAAGACATGGGTTCAATTTTCAATGCCCCACATGGCAGTTCACAACTGTCCACAACTGCAATTCTAGGAGATCCAGTCCCCTCCTCTAACCTCTATGGGTACCAAGCATACATGTGGTACATAGATATACATGTGAACAAAACATTCACACACACACACACACACACACACACACACACACACACACACACACACACACACAAACACACACGAATGAATAAATCTAAAAAGGAAAAATAAAAGGTATTTCCATAGATCCAGACACCAGAATAGACTGCTATGGGGATGGACATATGAACCCAAACACAAACTTAAGGACACAAAAACCACAGATGTAAATGGGCATAGGCTCAGACAAAAACATATCATATAGATATAATACATATAGTCACAGACTGATACATGCAGACACATAGGCAGCCTCTGACAGGTATATTGAATTGCCCTTAGCCAACCACACAGAAGTAAAAACGTACAGAACTTTATACTTCAAGGGTACAGATAGACACTAAGACACACAGATCTACAGATACACAAGGACAAATAGTACTCTGACTGGAAGAGCTAGTAGACTGAATCCAAACACAGACAAATAAAGAACACACCTGGTTATATAAAACTCTGGATGTAATTTATGGCAACAAAATCATAAACACTAAAATTGTTACAATGGCAAATTCCACTGTGTGTTCTACTATTATTTTGAAACAAAACCCACAAAATCGCTGCCCTACATATACACAGATCTATACAGACCACCTATGCAAAATCACATATCCTCAGACTAATACACCTCACCCCAACAAGTACCCTGAGAGACACTGCACAGAGGGCAAGGTGAGAAGACAGGGAATGAGTGAACTGAAAAGGAAGACAGATATGTACCCACTCATCCCCAGCACACATTAAATACCCCAAGTGAAGATGAAAAACACTAAGTACAGAAGGTAACAAATAGAGGCGAGATCGGTTAACAAAGACTGAAGTGTAGACAGAGGTGAAGTCGCACACACGCATCAGTGGTATGAACATCAACAAAATGAACAAGATGAAGTGGGGTGAGAAAGTAAGAACAAGGACAAACCACGAGACACAGCCATAGAGGAAGAGAAAAGGGGAGAGGCCAAGGTAAAGGAAAGGACTAAACAGCAGGCCAAGATAACCTACATCATCAGGGACAAGACAGCTGACAAGGGAAAGGAGAAATCAAGCTTCAGTGGAGGAGGAAAGAAGGAAGCTGTAATGGTTAAAAGGAAGCAGGCCGTGACTTAGGACTAGACATGGAGAGGTGTGTGTTTGGGGGTAGGGAGTACGAACACTACGAACCACTGTCACTATGGAAGAACAGGCAAGCCAACTTACTGCAAGGGCAGATCCAAAGATGTGGGTGGAGGATTCCAGGTGTCTGGGTAGCCAAGCATCCAATCTGACCAGACTTTCACACTGGGGAGCAGCTCCTTCAGGTCCGGGACGAAGGAAGATACCTTGATGTCGTCTTGGTCCTCTTGGTCCTCAGGAGAGGACAGCTGAGCTGCAGAGGCAAAGCATGAGAACTGGGCCTATGTGTGCTGAGTGAAGCCTAGCATGCTGGGACAGCAGCAAACTCTTAGCAGAGGGAGAGTAAGTTCATAGGAGAGTAGGACTCAAAAGTGAGGACATGCACCAGCATCTCTGGGGCTCTGAAAGTAGGACAAAGAGAGAACCAGAAAGCTGGCTTTCTCCTGAAGACAAGGCTTCTGCTTTACCTGGGGTCAAGCATAAGTCTCCACTCTGGCCTCCAGCTCACTGTTTTAGAATCCCTTTATCATAACACCAAGATGGCATCAGAGTTCCTGCCACAACTGCAAAACTTGAACTTAATCAGAAGGAATCATCAGAAAAACCCAAACTGTGGAACATTCTAGAAAATAAATGGCTTGTATTTCCATAATGTCAAGGCTATGAGGGACAAAGGGAGATAGATAGGTTGAAGGAGACTAAAGAGATACAGCATTTAAATGCAGTGTGTGATCCTAAATTAGAGCCTCGGGTAGAAACCCCCAACCCCGATCCTGAAGCYCAAAGAATATTGTCAGAGTTGGGCATGGTAGCACATGTCTGTGACTCTAGTATTCAGGAGACTGAGCCAGGAGAATTTTGAGTTTGAAGTCAGACTGGGCTACAGAGTAACTTTAAATACCTCTTTCTCAACAAAGAACATTATCAGGTAAATAAGTACAAATTGAATAAGGCCTATATATTCAATAATAGTACTATATCAACACTGGTTTTCTATTTTTGTTTCTTAAATTGATTTTATGTTTCGTTATGTGTACTTGTGTTTAACTGTATGTAAGTGGGTATCCACGCGAGTGCAGGCGCCCTTGGAAACCAGAAGGACATTTGGATGCCCTGGAGCTGGAGTGACAGGCAGTTGTGAGCAATGTGAGTGCTAGGACCAAAACTTAGGCTCTCTGCTTTGAGAGTAGTATTTGCTCTTAGCCACTGAGCCACTGGGCTAGCCTCAATTCCTTGATTTTTGCAACTGTTATTTGTTTATTGTTTTGATAAGAATATAAACTAGGGCTTGTAAATGCCAGGCAAGGACTCTACCACTGAATACATTCTTAGCCCCCATATTCTGGTAACTGTTAAGATATCATCCTTAGTGTGAAGAAATACAAAGTCAAGTATTTAGAGCCAAAGAGCCATCACGCTTGCAGTTTAAGATCAAATGGTTCAGAACAAAACCAATAAGCATATATGTGCATGTTTAAAGACATAGTAAAAACTAACTACCTGGGAGTCTAGAAAAAAGCATATATAAAAGTGCTTTGCATTATCCATTTAAATTATTATTATTATTAGTGTGTGTATGTGTGTGTGTGAGACCTATCAAGCCATATTGCTGGCCCTATTTTTGTTTTTTGAGGGTATCATGTAGTTCAGTCTCATCTCAAACTCCCTCTATATATAGCCAAGAGTGACCCGGAATTCTTAAGAATTCCTGAGTCACTGGGATTATGGTCGTAAGACACTAAACTCTGTTTTGTAAATGTGAAATTGTTTCAAAATAAATTGTTCCTACCTTTGAATAAAAGGCAACTCTAGAAGCAGGAGGCATTCACAACACTGGTGTAATGGCACACCAGTGTAAATGGGACTGGGTGTAAATGGACAACAGAGGGAGGAGTCTTGCTGCTTACCAATACTGATACAGAAACCAAGATAAGATGATCTTACTCCTACCTTTCTTGGCTACAATGATCTAAGGTAGAAATCTAGGRTAAAATATAAAGGATCTGGCATAATACCTTAAGGAAGGGCTAGGAGCACCTGCTTAGTCCAGTGAGCTCAAGATAGCTATCCCAGGGAGGTATAGCAGCTACCACATATCAACAAGACAGAACTATAAAAAATAAAAACATAAAATAATGAAAGCATAAAGAAATGTGTTCAGTCCCTTGCACTGGGGAGATAGGAAAATGAAAGGGAAGACTCATTAGTAGTCTTCAGATGTTTTTATTTGTTTTTATATGTAATGTGTGTAGGTGTTTTTCTTGCATATATGTCTGTGCACCATTTGCATTCCTGGTCCTCAGAGGGCAGAAGACAGCATCAGATCCCCTGCAATTCAAGTTACTGATGGTTGTTAGCTAACATGTAGGTGTTGAGAATCAAATCTGGGTCCTCTGAAAGAGCAGCCAGTGCTCTTAACAACTGAGTCATTTCTCCAGTCCCTCTTCAGGTCTTTTTAAAGATAAAAGAACACATAAAAATCCCAGTGTGGTGGTGCATGCCTTTAATTCCAGCACTGAGGAAGCAGAAGCAGACAGATCTGTGAGTATGAGGCCAGCCTGGTCTATATAAAGAGTTACAGGTCAACAAGGATTATACATTAAGAAAGACCCTGCCTATGAATGAATGAATGAATGAATGAATGAATGAATGAATGAATGAATGAATGAAAACAAAGCCAATAAACAAAGATTTCACATAATAGCCCACAGGCAGGATGAAATTCCTAACTACTAAAGTAAAAAAGGGAAGGAAGAGAGCCATAAAAAGAAAGAGAGCCTGACAGGCCATCAGACTACAGGCATAGATGGACTGGTTAATGTAACAAAAGGGAGAAGGACATGCCGGAAGGAAAAAGACCAGAGAGCTGGGAGAAGACTGAGCATCAGCACTCTAAGGTTCATCTTGACAGGGCTGGGCAACCGGAAAATCCAGTGGCCAGGGGTCCTCCTACTTACCTTTGGCAGAGTCCTTAAGTAAGCATGTGCAGCGCTGGACCAGTAGAGAAAACATAGCCAAGCCCAAAGATGCAGCTTGTTCCTGGATCACAGAACGACACTCCTCTGAGAAGCAGTCTGCAAAGAAGCAAAGGAAATTCCATCACACCTGCCCTGTGGAGGGGCTCCCTGACCACAGTGCTCAGCTTTCTTTTCTTTCTCTAAAATGACAGGTGGCAGCAGTAAGCTCTCTTGAAGTAGATTTATACGACTTTGTATTATATACAGAGCACTTGACAGCATGCCCTGCACACAGAGGAGTGCCAGATAACATCACAAGATCCCCTATGTAAGTCTTTTAAAATTTCAATTTATTATTTTTAATTAAAATATGTACCACTTATTACATAAACTTAAAAATTAACACAATTCAATTCTAGGCATATATATATATATATATATAATTTAATTTTATACACAATGGTGTGATGATGTCAGATACCTAAGAACTGGACAGTTATAGACAGCCGTGAACTGCCAAGTGAAGGCTGGGAATTGAAGTCAGGTCTTCGGGAAGAACAGCCAGTGCTCTTAACCACTGAGCTACCTCTCCAACCCCTAGGTCCTTTTGAGTAYTTTCTAACAAAGAGAGTGTATATAAGAAGGCAATAACACAAAGTCACTTTCTTTTCTAGAATGCTCAAGGTTAGATCATTGAAAGAAAAAAAGGTGAAATCTGCTGGGTTGTGGTGGCGCACGCCTTTAATCCCAGCACTTGGGAGGCAGAGGCAGGCGAATTTCTGAGTTCAAGGCCAGCCTGGTCTACAGAGTGAGTTCTAGGACAGCCAGGGCTACACAGGGAAACCCTGTCTCGAAAAAACAAAAAAAACAAACAAAACAAAACAAAAAAAAGAAAGGTGAAATCTTACATAACTCAACTGTATCCTGTTTTAAATTTTATCTTTAAAAACTTTAATTCATTGATAATTTTATACATGTACATAATGTAGTTTGAGTCTATTCACTCTTTACCCTCTCTTACCCCTTGCCAGTCCCTCTGAGCCCCTTGTAGTTTCCAACAAGTCACCCTCTTATTTTTATATCTTTTGTTTTTATTTTTCTTTGCTTTAAAGATTTCTTTTTATTTTATGTGTGCTTCGCTTGCACGTAAATGTATAGACGATGTGCATGAGTAGGGCTTGGGGACGCCAGGCAGGCCCTCTGGGAGTTACGGACTGTGAGCCTACGTGTAGGTGCTGGGACCCCAAACCCAGGCTCCAGCCCTTTCATTTCTTTAAAAACATTATTTATTCCTTGGTAACTTCATATATGAATGCATTTGGATCATATATACCTCCCCCTCCACCCTCTTTTTTTTTTGTTCAGTGACCCACCAAGATTAATTAAAGTTGCTAGTATGGGCATAGGTATAGATTATTATTTAGTGGAGCATAAGCAATTCATCATAGGCTATATCACTGATGAAAACTGATTCCTCCTCCATCTGTATAAATTCTTCATCACATCACTTCCCTAAGCCCCATTACCTCAAAATGCACAAAGTAAGCTGGAGTTATAGAGTTTTTGCTTTAGTTAGCTATTGATAATGCAAAGCTATAGTACCAAAACCTTATTTTATTAGCAGGAACAGAGTCGACAACAAATTTACAACTTATCTTCTTAGTTCACCAACTGTGGTTTCAGGCCTAGGCTCTCTATATTCCTCATCCTAAGACAGCACACATGAGACACAAAAACACATTAACTTATTTTTGCTGAATGAATTACTTTTGTCAAAAACAATGCTTATTACATAATGTACTAGATCAGTGTTAGTCTCCCCCGCCCCTTCACCCGGGGTTAAAAAAGAGCAAATCCGGCTTCTAATGCCAGCACCCTGGTTTTAACTTCCTCCTAGTTTTAGGTCACTGAGAGGAGCCACTCTGTTGATGGGCAGAGTTAATCTTTACAATACTCCCACATCCCTGCCTTTACCTACATACTATCAGTGATCTCTTCAACTGCCATTTTATCCAGTTTTGAGGGCAATAACAACATGCCAGAAGCAGCAGTCCAACTTCAACCTCAGAAGAGGAGACCCCCAACACACAAAGGGAGATGGACACAGGGGCCAAACTCACCAGCTTTGGCAGCAGCTAATCTGATAACCGCCCCCCCCCCCAGTAACACAGGAAAGCTCAATCTCCAAATGCTAAAAGGATAATTATCCACATATTTGATCTGTGTCCTTGCCTGCATTTTGTTTGACCTGCCAGTTTACTAGTTTGCTAAGGACCTAAGCAAGTTACTCCAGGAGACACTACACAACCACAGCTATTCCTAAGTCTGCACCACAGGAGCAAGAATGACTGAAGACCACAATGCCTACCCCAAGCGTTCTCAAAGTTCTAGATGTGAGAAGCCAGCTGCTGCTCAGAAGGGCTCAACACATGAACAGCATAAGGGGAGCAATCCTTCAATTGTGGTTTTCCCATCCTCCTTCCAGATACCCAATGGTCCCAAATGTCACCTTTTACAATAAATACAACTGTGACAGGCAGTAAGGAAGTGGTAACAATCCATGAGATTAGAATAAATCATCACTCCTAGTCTTATGCTAAGATAAGCCTCTGTTTAAAGAGAGAGGAGTAGGTGAGATGGTTCTGTGGGCACTCGCCACTAAGCCTTACAACTTGAGTTACATTCCTGGAATCCACATAGTGGAAAGAGGGAACTGAGTCTGGAAAGTTTTCTCTGGCTCCAACACCTGCATTACAGTATGTGCACCCACAGGTTTGAGTATGCGTGTATAAAAGCGTGCGTGCAAGCAAGCAAGCAAGCGCGCGTGCACACACACACACACACACAAATTTAAAAAAAAAAGACAAAAAACAAGCATCTAACTATCAAGAGGAGAAAGGACATGAGAAGAGAGAGGAAGACCTGTAACTCAGCAGCACTGTTAACTGCATCAAAATCTCAGGTGGGYTCCTGCAGGCACTACTATCAGTGTGCCTTTACTAAGCAGCAAAGTCCAGAGTGAAGGRCGAAGGCCAGGACAGGGGAAGCTAGAGGATGAGTAGAGCCACATGCTGGCAGCTGAAACACTTGATCAAACTAACACCCACTGATCAACTGGAYATCTWWGGCAGAAGTAATCTGAAAAGGCTACAGAGATGGGGGAAGAAGTCTTTGTTCCACGAACTGGGTATATTGTTCATTCTCTATAGCAACAGAACTGCCAGGAGACGACTTTCTCCAAGCTCATCTTAAGTTTTATGATAAACAGCTACATTATTTCTCAGAGTTCAGGGTGGGAGCTAGGGCCTTAAAAGTAATGGTATCTGTGGCTTCTCAAGAGTCTGGACTGGGTACTGCTATCAGGTATGGAACTTCTATAAGAACAGGTACCTATGGTGTAGAACTGGACACAAGCCTAAAGGCAGTTTTGTAGCTGCAATGCCTGCTTATTTTAACCTATCACCATGCTCTTTTAGGCAAAGGCTCCAGAGCACACTGCCTGCTTATGTGAGTGGTAAGGGGCATTCTTCCCTGACTAAGCAGGTAGTCATATCCCAAGCTATCCAAGAATGTCTGGGTCTTAGTCATTCCTAGACTGACCTTACTATCTGGCAACTGTTAACAAAAGGCCTGTGTCCATGGCCTGGTCATCTGATGACAAGGACATACTGAGCATCTTTGATATACTAAATTCAGGAGAGAACATAGCTACAATACCCAAAATTGTGGGTTTTGTAACTAAGGGATCTTTTAGTAGGCTGAATAAAATTATCATTTCCCCAAATGATTATGATAACCAGGGAGCCAATACATTTCAAGTGAAAAAAATGTATTGTGTGTAGTATAGTATATTCAGGATGTACTTGGTCTCATACAGGCTTCTATGAGCTAGAAATGTTAAGATACCACTCCCTGAGAGTACTCACTTATGAAAGCAGGTAGGAAAATAACATCTATCAGTCCAGAGCCCACTTACTCTAGAACTAGATCTAGGAACCCGGGTCTAGTCTAATAAACATGAAAATATTAATATTAATATTAGATAACTTCATATATATATATATATATCTCTGAAGCTGTGCTATCCCATGCCAGCAAGTGATGTGGGTGGGGAGGAAACGGCATTGTTTGCCTTGATATTTGCATGGTTCCTCTGGCTCTGTGTCAGGTAGCAGAGGCTGACATGAGCTGAGGAACTCATTAACATTGTGAAATAGCCTTTCCCCTTCTTTCCAAAAGCAGGCTTTCTTAAGGATTTAGAGGGATGGTTTTGGCTAGGGACACCAGCCGGAAATATTTCTTACCAAGAAAGTCCACTGAGGTCTAAAATTGGTTTTGCTCTCTCCTACACGTGGGTGAGTGACCATACTTCCCCATGTTCCTGTGGCCAAATACCTGCTCAGGCAGAAATGTTCTTCTTGCTCCCATGTAACAGGGAGACTTTCTCTTTTTTTGAGAACATATTCATGGAAAACATAAACCAACTGTCGTCAAAGTTGTATGAAATCAGGAAATGGGGCGGCCGGGAGAAGGCTGCCATGTGGCCGGATGTTATGCATTTCTAATTAGTGCTATACATCTTTCAACAGCAAGTGTCCTTCTGCTGGAAACACAACACACTGCCCTTGTTATTGTAACTGTCAGAGAAGTGCTTAAACAGATAATCTCCAGGAAAAGTGATAAACACGTCCCCTCTCCCACCAGTGTGTGTGTGTGTGTGTGTGTGTGTGTGCAATGGTGCTGCCAAAGCAAAGCTGTGCCTGATGGCTCCAGGATGGCAAAGCATCCTCCTGCAGGAAATGGGAGTGAGGCAGGAGAGGTGGGGAGGGAATAGAAGGGAAGCAGAACAGAGGCAGGCCCACCTGCTTGGACCTGTAAGCCCAGCCAAGAGACAGTGACTCAGAATCACTGGTTTTGATCAACTCCTGGGATAAGGTACCAAGTTTTTGTAAGGGAGAGATTTGGAGAAAACCCTAGTAGTTGGATGAGGTTTGGCTGGTCATAGAAAAAAGCCTGCCAACAGTGAAACCAGCAGAAACCTCTTAGTACACATAGCCAGTTCCTGGCAAGAGGATGGGAACAATAATGAAAGACTGGCTCAGGGTGAGTGATATGTAAGTCTGCTACCCTGAAAGCAGTGGGAAAGATTCAGAGGACATAGGATTCACCACCCGTTCTATCACAGACAAGCAACTATCTCATTGGCTGTATTACTAGTAACAAAAGAAAAATGCAGCTGACCATTTCGTCACTGACACCCCCCCACCCCCCATCTACTCTCAGAAAAAAAAAGAATGGCTAGCCACCTACCTCCAAACTAGCACCACCTGGAGGCAATTTGTTGGTTGTTTTATATCTTTCAGACATCAGGCTGTTTCTCTCATGAGTCAGTCGCCAGTTAGATGCAGGGCTGGCACACTTCCTGTGCAGCCCACCCAAACACCCCTGTCTACAGGAAGTGGGCAGAGAGAGTATCTCTCTGCTGTTGCTTGCGCTGCAGAGTTCCCTGTGACAGTGGCTGGCTGAAGAGGAGGTAGAAGGAGGCAGTAAGATCTCCGATCAAAAGCAGAGATGTTCTTGCCCTTGAACATTTTACTTCCTGAAGTATGGAATGAGTCAGAAGAATGGAACCCTGACAAACCCAAGCAACATACTATGCACAATGGTGGAGGAGTTCGATGAACACAGTCTAAGGCAAGCTGTGACACATCCCGTAAACAGGGTACAGTGAAGAGGTCAGACAGAGGGACATGGAAAGTTTCCTTCTGATGAGCATTCAATGAAACACTTGATGCTTTGGTTGGGTCTTACAAGACTGTAAAATGGTCGCAGGCAATCTTCTTTTTTTTATAAAGTTTCTTTTAAAATTGTAGATGTAGGGGAAAGAGCATTTAAACTTCCTACCAAAATGACCTCTCCCATTATTTGAAAAAAATATTTATCTAGGTGTGCAATTGGAGGAAACAGAAATTTCTTTTTTGTTTTTTGAGACGGGGTTTCTCTGAATAGCCCTGGCTGTCCTGGAACTTACTCTGTAGACCAAGCTGGTCTGCTTCTGCCTCCCAAGTGCTGGAATTAAAGGCATGTGCCACCACTGCCCAGCTGAAACAGAAATTTCAATAGGATTCTGCCCACCGGAAAGTGATAATCTAATGAGGAAGATAACTCATAGGGGAGCAGGAAAATACATGCCTTTTGCGTTCAAGGCCAGCATGGTCTACAGAGTGAGTTCTACGACAGCTAAGGCTATACAGAGAAACCCTGCCTCAAAAAAAATATTTTTTTCATCTACTGTCTATCAAAGATTGTATAAAAGAGACCATTTTTAGGTTGAGCTTTAAGATATGAACACTGAAARAAACTGAGGACACAGGAGGGACTATGTACATTACACCGGGAATGCAGGTTAGAGTGCATAAAACACTGCCTACAGCATAACAAGAGCCAAAAACTACAGAGCCTGCAATGTGGAAAGAGACTTGACCTCAACAGACAGAAGCACTCACTGAAGGTTCATGAATGACGCTATGCTGGACATTTTGTGAAGACTGATCTAGTTAAGGGTTGAGGGTACAATAGCTCAGTAGAGGACTACATGCCAAGTGAGGTGTGATGGTGTGAGTATGACTGTGTCTGCAATTGAACCCAGTGAGGCCCTGGGTTCAATCGCAGACACAGTCATACTCACACCATTAATCTAGTAACAATACAATAGGTTAGGGCAGCCAGAAAAGGGTAATGGGGTAGGGGACAGTTAGAAAAAGCTAACAGAGCACAAATGCATTTGAATGAAGAGAAAGTACATAACTATGTGGACAGAGCATAATAGAACATGATTATAATGCTAGTATTTGGGAGGAAGAAGCAATGAGATCAGTAATTTCAGGTAAATTTCAGCTACATGAGCCTACCCAGGCTCAAAGACTCCAAGAGATACTTTCTCTAGAAATACCAATAAAGAAATTTTGTATAAAGAACATTTCATAACCCTTATAACAGCAAATGAGTGACATATCAAGTGTGAGAAGTYCGCTAAAAGGAGAGTGGGAGAAAGTGAAAACAAAACGACATGGGGAGGGCAAGAAGGAGGTGACTACTGGGACCAGGGACTGTCTTCTAGTTCCAGAAGTCTGGACGTCTCAAGAAAGATAACCCCCATCAAAGGAGATACAGGAAAGGGGCAGAGACCCAGGATTGCAGAACACCTGGAGACAGGGAAGTAGTGTGTCTCCAAGAGTCCCCAGCCACCACCTCTGCCAAATACACATACTTGGCTTTGGGCCAAATCCTGTCTTCCCAGAACAAAGACACTTCGGGGGGTCAGAAATACTTAGGGAAGAGTTGCTGGAGTAGGCCTGGGAAGTCTGAACTGGCTTTCCCTGYGGAAGCTATTAGATATTCAGCACTTCATTTGTTTCCAATTCTTGGAGGAGTACAGCTCTAGGCTGTGGGGTGAGAGGTTCCTCTCTGACGTAATCAGGAAGCAGCTGCAAAATTAAGGAATCCCTCATGACATCATAAAAAGGGTCGATGGTTTACTGGGGAAAGTATAAAAATTAATTACATATCCCCACATGACTCCTTTCTCCTAAGTCTCTGTGTAGCCCCCTTTACCCTCACACATTCTCTATCAACAACACCCAGAAGTTGCTCAATGCATACAATACAAAGGACAGAAAAACCTAGAAGACAGTGCTCTCCATGGATCTGGAACATTAACAGGCAATACCTTCCCCTAGTATTTTATGTACATGGCATGTTTCACCAATGAGATTATAAGCTCCTTCAGGACAAAGCAACAAAAATTATTACACCCTTGACAAACAGAACTATGAGGAAGCTCAAGAACTGTACTGCTCATCTCAAGTTGATACATGCCTGTCTCGCTGTGGGCCTAACTATGCACGACACGACTCTACCACAGCTACGTGGGATGTGTATGACACATAAGGTCTGTGCCATGCCGCCTGAGACATGGTGAGATCTAAGTTATAAGTTAGATGCACAGCATTTAAATAGATCACCTCAAAACATTACTGCACATTTGTACAGGAGCTATCTAAGTCAGCTGCACATCTCAAAACATTACTGCGCATTTGTACAGGAGCTATCTAAGTCAGCTGCACATCTCAAAACATTACTGCGCATTTGTACAGGAGGCATCACTCCTTGGAATCTAAAGACATGGGTTCAAATGACATGTCCACAGACACAAAGCTAGTGACACCAGAGCTGGGATTTCAAACCGAGTTTGTCTTGTTGCCCACACTGCTTCCATATCTGCATTTTCTTTCTTCTTCTTTTTTTCTTTGGTTTTTCAAGTCAGRGTTTGTCTGGGTAGTCCTGGCTGTCTTCAAATTCAGAGATCTGCCTGCCTCTGACTCCTGAATGCTGAGATTAAAGTCAGTGTCACCACCATCTAGCTCCATCTGGTTTTTAAAGGCCTATGACTCAAACTCCCCACTTCAGCTGTGTTTCTCTCCTTACCTTGTACACAAACCTCAGACCACTCCAACTCAGTTCTATATAAAAGCCCTAAGATGTAGAAATTTAAAGACAATCCTATTTATAATAAGATAAAATGTAACTCCAATGAAATATGTGCAGTCTTTATGCCAAAAGCCACAATGTGCTAATGAGAAGCAGTCAGTGATGATCTTCATATCAGGAGAGATTTATGTCATGTTTATGGATTGAAGGCACGATGCAGGGTTGTCAATTTTTCTGTAACCTGTACCTTTAATGCAACTGTGGTTTAAAGCAAAAACAAAACAACCTTATGCTTTTAATCCTAGCACTCAAGAGACAGAGGCAAGCAGACCTGTGTGAGTTCAAAGCCAGCCCAGACTAGTTCCAAGCCAGACAGGGATATATATTGAGATCCTGTCACTACCCCACCCCCAAAAAACCTAAACAAAATACAAACCTTGTGAAACATTTCTGTAATCAAAGATGAGCAGAGAAGGTTATTCTAATCATTGTATGGAAAGAAAAAGACCCAAAATGGCAAAAAAAAAAAAAAAAAAAAAAAAGTTTCATAAAAGAACAAATCGGAGTGATGGCTGGTGCTAGCTTAAAGGAAAGATAGTTTTTCTTTCTATTCTTGCTCTTCCTCCTCTACCTTTCAAAAATATRTATTTCTTTTTTTCCCTTTGGAATTTATTTTTTTTAACTGGAATTTATTTTTTAAGATTCATTTAGTTAATGAATATAGGTTTTTTGCATGCATGTATGTCTGTGCATCATGTTCCTGCCTAGGGCCTGTGGAAGCTAGAAGAGTCTCACACTCTGGAAGAGCAGTAAGTGCTCTTAAGCATGGAGCCATTCTCTAGCTTGTCTTTTTCTCCTCCTCTTCTTCCCCTTCTCTCTCACTTTTTTTTTTTTTTTTTTTAAATATGGTCTCACTATATAGCCCTGACTGGCCAGAAACTTACACAGGTCCTACTGCCTCTCTGCCTCTACCTCCTAAGTGCTGAGATCAAAGGTGTGGGCCACCATGACTGGTAGAAAGTCTTTCAAGAAATGGTGTTGAACCAATTAAATATTTATATCTATTGCCCCACCCAAAGAGGCTTAATATAATTTTATATGTTATACAAAAATACCTCAACACTTCCATAGACTTAAGTGAAAAATCCTAAAACCTAGCCTCTGCCACTTTAGTGCTGGGATTAAAGGCAGATTTCTAAGACTTTAATGTTAAAGCCCCAATCCAGAAGAGGAACAGCTGATAGACTCGACATATAAAAATAAAAACCTTGTCAGACATGGTGGCACATGCTTAAATCCCAGGACTTGGGATGCGGAAGCATGTGAATCTGAATTCCAGGACAGCCTGGGCTACAGAGAGAAACCTTGTCTCCAAAACAGTAACTGACTGCCAGGTAGTGGTGGTGCACGCCTTAAATCCCAGCACTTGGGAGGCAGAGACAGCAGGATTTCTGAGTTCAAGGCCAGCCTGGTCTACAGAGTGAGTTCCAGGACAGCCAGGACTGTGTAAAGAAACCCTGTCTCGAAAAACAAACAAACAAACAAAACCGACAACTAAGCAAACAAACAGGTTAAGAGGACTTGCTGCTTTTGCAGGGACCCATGTTTGGTTTATAGCATCAATGTGGTGGTTCACAGCAGTCTGTACCTCAGTTTTAGGGGATGTGACCTCTTCTGGTTTCTTTGGGCACCAGGCACACACATACTACATAGACAAATACACAAACATGCAGGCGAAACATTAATATACATAAAAACAAATAAAAAGAAGACAGAGAAGGAGGAAGAGATGACTACCACTATGGTGTGGGAGGGATGGCTCAGCGATGAAGAGTACTTTCTGAATTTCCAGAGGATCCTGGCTCAGTTTCCAGCACCCATAGGGCAGCTTACAACTGTTTGTGACTCCAGTTCCAGGGGAGCTGATGCCCTCTTCCCCACAAGATTCTGCATGTATGCGGGGCACATAAGCTTATACAACCACACACATACATAAATAATTTAAGAAATGAAAACCTTTTGCTCTACAAAAAAACCCTATGAAGAAAATGAAATGGCAAGTTATAGAGAAAGATTAGGAATTTACTAACTATATCATCTATCAAACACCTACCACTAGACTAGGAAGTACCTGAACTATATAAAGAACTTACAAAACATAACAAGAAAACAAAGAGTGCATTTATAAAATGAACAAATTATATCAGTAGGCATTTCACACTGCCTACTAACTGGAAAATAAGCACATGAAAACATGTTCAATACTGGACATTAGGGAAAGGAAAATAAAAACAATGAGATATTACATCTATCCAAATGGTTGAAATAATAAAGAGAATAATACCACCAAACTGTTAAATGCTGAGAATATGTTATGGATAGGAATATAAAAGAAATCGTGCTACTATTCTAAAAAATGGTTGGACAATTCCTTCTAAAATAGTCCTTATGATATAATATCTAGTGATTCAACTCCTGGGCTTTAAAACTTGTATACAAATGTTTATAACACTTTTTATTCTTAACAGCCTAACTGGAAATAAACCAAATGTTCCTGTACAGGTGAAGAGTTCAAGAAAGAACTGTGTAACATTCATGACCCAAAATATGCTTAGCAATAAAAAGAAATAAGCAACTGATATAAGCAGGATGGTGGACAGACCTTCAGGAAATCAAGCTGAGAGATAGATCCAACTTGAAAAGGTTACACACTAGAACTGAGTGTGAGTGGCACGTGCCTGTAATCCCAGCACCTGGGAAGTGAAGGCAGGAAGAAGAAAAGTTCAATGTTATCCTCAGACACATAGCAAGCTCAAGGCCAGCCTATGCTACAGAAGGCTTTGTCTAAAAAAAAAAAAAAAAATTAAGATAGCTATACATTATGTATTTCAATTTATATACTATTAAAATAATGTAATTAATGTCATGGCTGTAAAGAGTAAATATTTAGGGGCAGAAGAAAGGAAAATTCTAAACAAAAACAATGAAGGAGGCTTATAATTATAGAACAGTTTTGGACATCAATTTTGGAGTCAATGGTGATCGGTACACATGGTCTCTTTGTAGGTTTTCTTTTTGTTGTTCTTGTTCTGTTTATTTTATTGTGTGCAGTTTGGCTGCCCTTAAACTCACCAAAATTCACCTGCCTCTGTCTCCTAAAAACTGGTATTAAAGATGTGCACAATCATACTTAGCTTTGTATGTTTTTTAAATTTTATTTATGTATATGGGTATGCCTGAATGTCTGTAAACTACCAACATGCATAACCCATAGAGGCTAGAAGGGGGAGGAGGAGCCCCTGGGACTGGGAGTGTCTGTGAGTCACCCCATGGATGCTGAGAATTAAATCATGGTCCTCTTGTAAGAACAGCTAATGATCTTAACTGTTGAGCCATCTCTCCATCCCTTGATTTGTGTTTCAGAAGCATGGTCTTGCTGTGTAGCCCTGAGTAGCTTCCAATTCACAGGTGCTGAATGTTTCTACCTCTCAGTGCTGGGATTAAAGGTGTGTGATAGACTACTACAACTATGCCCAGGTTTTTGTACATTTAAATAATTTCCTATGAATCTATAATTATTTCCAACTAAAAAGTTTAAAATAAGAAAACAACAATAAAAGGCAAACAACCCCCTAAAAGATTTGTTATAGGATGGCAGAGACTTTTAAATATATAAAAAGGTAATTCACAGATTTGGAGGACACTTCTAAATGAGCAGTGGTTGGCAACCCTGTCCAGACGCTGCCTGGATATTATTTTTGTGGTGTGGGGCCTGAGATGAAGGCAATGCCCAGGCATCYAATCCTTACACTGCCCAATAAGACAATGTCAGATGAAAGAGAAAATAAGATAAAGGGAAAGTTCATTGAAGACAGACCCTGCCCCTGATGAGCAGGGACTAAAACAAGACAGCACCTTCAGCGAGACTATGACTCATCAGATCAGTATAATGCATGAAGAGAAAGTAGTGAGAAAGGGAAGAAAGATGACAAGAACAGCTGATAGGAAATGCTAAGTGAACTATTTAAACATGCCTTGACTCTCAAAACAAAACAAAACAAAACAAAACAAGCAAAGGGCAACTCTCAAGCCAATGGTATGTCTGTTTTTCAAGGAAAGGCAGTCAAAGAAAAAAAGTTGATTAAAACTGGAGTCTTAGCAATGTTTTCTTCATAAATAAAAACTGCTTGTACATTTTTATTGCATCTTTGTATCATTAATCAAACACATTCTGAGATGCTTTTTAAAAAATTGGTAGCTCAGCTGCAATCCTTTAAGAATAGCTCTTGGCACTATATCTGTGACATTAAACTTAAAGACAAACAAAAATCTAAGTGGGTTTTCATCAAGAGATAAAATGCTTGTTTTCAAAGGACAAAAATGAAAAGATAAAGAAAAATGTTCTCACTAGAAGTTGGTCTTTAGTCCTAGCCCTCNCCCTAAAAGATTTGTTATAGGATGGCAGAGACTTTTAAATATATAAAAAGGTAATTCACAGATTTGGAGGACACTTCTAAATGAGCAGTGGTTGGCAACCCTGTCCAGACGCTGCCTGGATATTATTTTTGTGGTGTGGGGCCTGAGATGAAGGCAATGCCCAGGCATCTAATCCTTACACTGCCCAATAAGACAATGTCAGATGAAAGAGAAAATAAGATAAAGGGAAAGTTCATTGAAGACAGACCCTGCCCCTGATGAGCAGGGACTAAAACAAGACAGCACCTTCAGCGAGACTATGACTCATCAGATCAGTATAATGCATGAAGAGAAAGTAGTGAGAAAGGGAAGAAAGATGACAAGAACAGCTGATAGGAAATGCTAAGTGAACTATTTAAACATGCCTTGACTCTCAAAACAAAACAAAACAAAACAAAACAAGCAAAGGGCAACTCTCAAGCCAATGGTATGTCTGTTTTTCAAGGAAAGGCAGTCAAAGAAAAAAAGTTGATTAAAACTGGAGTCTTAGCAATGTTTTCTTCATAAATAAAAACTGCTTGTACATTTTTATTGCATCTTTGTATCATTAATCAAACACATTCTGAGATGCTTTTTAAAAAATTGGTAGCTCAGCTGCAATCCTTTAAGAATAGCTCTTGGCACTATATCTGTGACATTAAACTTAAAGACAAACAAAAATCTAAGTGGGTTTTCATCAAGAGATAAAATGCTTGTTTTCAAAGGACAAAAATGAAAAGATAAAGAAAAATGTTCTCACTAGAAGTTGGTCTTTAGTCCTAGCCCTCCGGGAAGAGGCAGAGGCAGGCAGAACTCCGTGACTTTCAGCCCAGCCTGGTCTACACAGCCAGTTCCAGACCAGCCATAGATACATAACAATATATTGTCCCAAAAGTTTTATATATAATTTTTTGAGACTATATATATGTATAAATATATATGTATATAAACATGCATACATATACATACATATTTATATAGATGTGTACATAAATATACATGCATATATATAATATACACATAGATGGATAGATAGTGTTTATATGTGCATATGTTTTCTAGTGTATATATATGGAATGTTGGTCAGGGTCAGATGTCTTTTCTCTATTGCGCTACACCTAATTTTTTCTAAGAACTTGGAGCTTGCAGTTTTGCCAATACTTGCTAGCCAGTAAGCCCTCTGGGAGGGATAGGCCTGTCTCTGCTCTCCAGCACTACAGTTATAGATACATGCCACTACATTTGACTTTTACAAGGGTTCCAAGAATTGAAACTCAGATCCTCACCCATACCTATCAAGCATTTTAACCACTGAGTTATTTCTCCAGACCCTAAAATTCTTTTAGCTTAAATAATAAATGGAAATTTGAGCAAAGATATATATGGCTGCTAAATAAATAGATGAAAATGCTCTCATTTTTTTTAATAAGGAAAATGTAAAACAAAGTATAAAATACAACTTCACAACCATCAGGATGGCTATAATATATAAAAGATGGATGAGTGTGGGCCAGCATGTCCAACAACTGAAATTCTTAGGTTTTTTTTTTTTGTTTGTTTGTTTATCAAAACAGAACAGGGTTTCTTTGTGTAGCCCTGGCTGTCCTGGAACCCCTTTTGTAGACCAGGCTAAACTAGAACTCAGAGATCAACCTGCTTCTGCCTCCCAAGTGTTGAGATTAAAGGTCTGTGCCACTACCATCCAGTGAAATTCTCAGTTCTAACAGCAAGCAATAGCCAACATCAAATTAAATGGAGAGAAACAATACAATTCAACTAAAATCAGGCTCAAGACAAGGCTGTCCACTATTTCTATATCTCTTGAATAAAGTACATGAAATTCTAGCTGGAGCAATAAGACAACTAAAGGAAATCAAGGGGATACAAATTGAAAAAAAGAAGTTAGATAATATGACATTATACATAAGTGACCCCCAAAATTCTACCAGAGAACCCATACAGCTAATAAACACCTTCAGCAAAGTGGCTGGATACAAAATTAACTCAAAGAAATTAGTAGGCCTCCTTTATAAACATAAACGGGCTGAGAAAGAAATCAGGAAAACAACACCCTTCACAGTAGCCACAAATAATATAAAATACCTTGGTGTAACTCTAACCAAGCAAGTGAAAGACCTGTATGACAAGAACTTCAAGTCTCTGAAGAAACTGAAGAATATATCAGAAGATGGAAAGATCTCCCATGCTCATGGACTGGTAAGATTAACATAGTAAAACTGTCCATTTACGAAAAGCAATCTCCAGATCAATGTAATTCCCATCAAAATTCTAAGGAAATGCTTTACAGACTGTTATGGTTTTATATGTTCAGCCCAGAGAGTGGCACTATTAGGAGGTGTGGCCCTGTTGGAATAGGTGTGTCACTGTGGGTATGGGATAGAAGACCCTCATCCTAGCTGCCTGGAAGCCAGTATTCTACAAGCAGCTTTCAGATGAGGATGTACAACTCTCAGCTCCTCCTGTGCCATGCCTGCCTAGATGATGCCACGCTCCTGCCTTGATGATTACGGACTGACTGAACCTCTGATCCTGTAAGTCAGCCCCAATTAAATATTGTCTTTATAAGAGTTGCCTTGGTCATGGTGTCTGTTCACAGCAGCAAAACCCTAACTAAGACACACAGACCTTAGAAGAACAATTCTCAACTTCATATGGAAAAATAAAAAACCCATGATAGCTAAAAGAATCCTGTATAATAAAAGAATCTCTGGAGGTATCACCATTCTAAGCTTTACTATAGAGCAATAGCAATAAAAACTACATGGTATTGGTATGGAAACAGATGGGTGGATCAATGAAATAGAATTGAAGACCCAGAAAGAACCCCACACACCTACAGACACTTGATTTTTTGTCAAAGAAACCAAAGCCATACAACGGGGAATAAAAAGCATCTTCAACAAACAGTGCTGGTTTAACTGGATATCTGCATATAGAGGAATCCAAATAGATCCTGCACAAAACTCAAGTCCAAGTGGATCAAAAACCTTAACATAAAACCAGATATACTAAATATAATATGAGAGAAAGTGGAGACTAGTCTTCAATGTGTTGTTTCAGGAGACAGCTTCCTGAACTGAACACCAAAAGCTCAGGCACTAAGATCAACAATTAATAAATGACAAGTTGAGGCTGGAAAGATGTCTCAGGGGTTAAGAGCACTGACTGCTTTTTCAGAGATCCTGAGTTCAATTCCCAGCAACCACATAGTGGCTCACAACCATCTGTAATGGGATCCCATACCCTYTTCTGGTGTGTCTGAGAGAGCAACAGTATACACACATACATAAAATGAATTTAAGTAAATAAATAGGAAATCAATAAGTTTCTGTAAGGCAAAGGACACCATCAACAGGACAAAACAGCAGCCTACAGAATGGGAAAAAATATCTTCACCAACTCTACATCCAATGGAGGGCCAATATCCAAAATATACAAAGAACTCAAGAAGTTAGATACCAACAAACCCAATAACCCAATTTAAAAAATGAGGTACTGAGGCTTGGAGAGAGGGCTCAGTGGTTAAGAGCACTGATTGTTCTTCTAGAGGTCCTGAGTTCAATTCCCAGCAACCACACGGTGGCTCACAACCATCTGTAATGGGGTCTGACACCCTCTTCTGGTGTGTTTGGAGACAGCTACAGTGTACTCACATAAATAAAATTTTAAAAGGCAGGGGCATGGGGGGTTGCAAAGTTAAACAGAATTTGCAACAGAGGAATCTCTAATGACTGAGAAACAAATGCTCAACATCCTCAGTCATCAGGGAAATGCAAATCAAAATGACTCTGAGACTCCACCTTACGACTATCAGAATGGTCAAGATCAGACAGCACACACTGCAGGAATGTGGAGCAAGGGGAGCATTCCTCCACGGCTGATGGGAGCACAAGCTTGTACACCCACTCTGAAATGAATGCGTTGGTTTCTCAGAAAATTGGGAATAGTTTTACCTTAAAACCCAGGTATGCCACTCCTGGGCACACACCCAAAAGAAGCTCCCCAAGGACACATGCTCTACCATGCTCACAGCAGCTTTATTCGTAATAGCCAGAAATTAGAAACAACCTAGATATCCCTCATCTGAAGAATGGATAAAGACAATGTGGTTCATTTACACAATGGAATATACTAATCAGCTATTAAAAACAAGGAGATCATGAAATTTGCAGGCAAATGGATGAAACCAGAAAATATCATCTTGAGTGAGGTAACCCAGACCCCAAAGGGCAAGCAAGGTATGTACTTACTTATAAGTGGCTATTAGCCATAAAGTGCAGGATACCCATGCTACAATCCACAGACCCAAAGAATCTAAATAACAAGGAGGGCCCAAGGGAGGATGCTTGAATCTCACACAGAAGGGGAAATAAAACAGTCATCAGAGGTAGTTGAAGGGAGGGGACTGTGTAGGAGAGAGAAGGGRAGGAGAGCAGGAGGGGGAATCAAGTGTGGGGAGGGCCAGGGAGATAGAGTCAAGAGAGTGAAGGGGCATCTCTGGGACATTTGAGAGACCTAGAATGGGGGAGGTTACAGGGAGTCTATGAGGGGGACTATAGCTGTGACTCTTAGCAGTGGGGATAAGGAGCCTGAAGTATCCACCTCCTCTTGTAGCCAGGCAGAACTCTCAGTGGAGGGATAAGGGCATCAACCCAACCACAATACCTTCAAAATTTGTCCTGCCTACAAAAAGTGCAGGGACAAAGAGGGAGCAGAGACTAAGGGCATGTCCACCCAGTGACTGGCCCAACTTGAGACCCATCCCACAGACAAGAACCCATCCCTGACACTATTATTAACAATACTCTGTGTTATGTTTGCAGATAGGAGCCTAGCATAACTATCCCCTGAGAGGCTCCACCCACAGTTTACTGAAACAGATACAGAGACCCACAATCAAACATTAGATGGAGCTCAGGGGGTCTTGTGGAAGAGCTGGGGGAAGGATTAAGGGATATGGAAGTGATAGGGACTCCACAAGATGATCATCAAGTGTCAAGTAACCTGGACCCTTCTTGGGGGCTCTCAGAAACTGAACCACCAACCAAAAGAATACATGAGCTGGACCTAGGCCACACACACATATGTAACAGATGTGCAGCTTGGTCTTCATATGGGTTCCCCCAATAATTGGAGTGGGGTAGAGGGATGGGGTGGAGGGGTGCTGTTTCTGACTCTGTTACCTGCCTGTAGATCCTGTTTCCCTAACTAGGCTGCATTCTCTGGCCTCAGTGGGACAGTATGTGCCTAGTACTGTAATGACTTGATATGCCAGGGTGGGTTGGTACCCAGGGGAGGCCTCCCCCTTCTCAGAGGAGAAGGGGACACAGGGAGGGGAGGAGGGGCTGTATGAGTTGGGGACTGGGAGGAAAATAGTCTGCGATTGGAATGTAAAGTGAATAAATAAAAAAAATTAGTTGWAAAAAATAAAGCAATACAACTAGTTTGGAAAACAGTTGTTGTTTCTAAAAGGATAAAAAGTACCAAATGACCATGCTATCACATTTTTAGGCATTGACCCAGAGAAATTAAAGCCTATGTCCATACAAAGTCTTACAGTAGAAAGCATATACCCGGCTTCTTCCTAACAAAGGGGGCGGGGAGAAGTGTCTATCAGCAAGTGAATGGGAAAAAATAATATAGTATACCCATATAATGAAGACTAGTTAACAATAAAGAAAAAGCAATTAATCATTCCACAGCACAAAGAATGTTCAAATAATCATATAAAGAGTATACAGCATCAAATTCCATTTATATAAAATTCTAAGGTGGTAACGTGGAGGATGAGGCAGAAAGATCATAAGTCCGAGGACAACATGAGCAACTAAACTGCACATTAAATATAATCAGTCTAACACATACTAATTATATTTCAATAAAAGTATTAAAAAAAAAAAAAAGATGGGCTGCTGAAGTGGATCAGTTGATAAGGACACTTTGCCACCAAGCCTGAGGCCCTGAGTTTGATCCCTGAACCTACATGGTAGAAGTAGAGAATATGGGGCTGGAATGATGAGGTTAAGAGCACTAGCTGCTCTTCCAYAGTTCCTCAGTTCAATTCCCAGCAACCACATGGTGGCTTAAAACCATCTGTAATGAGATCCGGATGCCCTTTTCTCCTATGTCTGAAGAAAGCATATAATGTGCTCATATACAAAAAAATAAATCTTTTAAAAAGATTAAAAGTAGAGAATTCACTACTAGCTTTAAAGTGAAAGCAGGGTYAGGAGAATAACAGCTAAACAGAGCACTGACGCCAAGGAAGAAAGCGAGGAAGCARCARTRCATGAGAGTGACTAGCCGCCCAGCAAGGTGCCAGTAAGCCKCTTGACCTAAASAGTCTAGAATGGACACTCCCCCTTTGACAGGCCTTCCAAATTTGTATTCTGGGGGGCAAATTTGTCAGTTCTATCTATATTTGGGCTTATTCCTTGCTGCTATCAGGAGGTAGGAGAACCTTTAAAAGGTGGAGCCTCRTGGGAAGTTGCACTGGGGACATGCCCACTTTGGTCCCTTCCTTCTCTCCATTTACACCTGAGCCATGAGTCTTTGTTCTGCCATTYCCATCCTAGTATCAAGTGCTACATCATTACAGGCCCTAAAATGACAATGTCAGCCAACCGTGGACTGAACCTTGTGGAAATAACAGCTAAAATAAATGTCTCCTATTATACTGATTTTCTTAGTATCTGGTATAATAGCTAATACAGTCAATAGTAACTATAGAAACCTATAAATACTGCTGACTAGGGATGCTAAAAACACATCACCACTGAGTTACATAGCCATAGCCTCTTTCTACTTTTTAAAAACTATTTATTGAATGATTGATTGGTTGACTGATTGACAATTGTGTGGCGCCATGTGGGTGCTGGAAATTGAACCCAAGTCCTCTCCAAGAGCAGCCAGTGCTTTTAACTCTGGACCATCTCTCCAGCCCTTCGTTTTTTACTTCTTATTTTGAGACAAAGTCTTAGTAGTTGCCCACCTGAACTCACACTGTAGCTAGGACTGGTCTCTAAGTCTTCCTGCTTCTGCTTTGTGAGTAGTTTTAACTAGTTTTACAATCCTGTGATCCCAGCATTTGGGGAGGAAGAGACAGGAGTATTTGGTCATGTTCTCCCCTCCCCCAATTCCTCCATAAACTCTTGTTAATTGGACTGAGTGGGCCTGCAGGATACCCAGGTTCTGTAAGGTGTTTTAAGCAGCTTTTGGCCTGCCTAAGAAAGCAGTGCAGAATTTATCTCAATACTCTAAAGCAGAATTCACCCGTCAGGCTGATTGGCAAAGAAAAGCTGAAAATGGTATAATACATAAAGCTACGTGAGCCAAGATGTGATGCAGCTGTTTGAGCAATTTGGAGAACCCTGTTCTAAAAGGCTTCTTACTTAAACAGTATTCCTAGGAATTTAAATCAACTCCTCGGGTCCTTGAGAAGAATTCCTGCCTTTACTGACCAAACTCTAACCTCAGTCAAATACCTCAACCTGCCTCTAATATAATTCTAACTAAACCACAGGTTTAAAAGGGGAAAGCAAGGTAAGCATTTATAACATTAGCAGTATCATGTGCTTTGAATGCCAAAATGAGCACTTCTTATCAATGACATTGAAAAGAAAATAAAACTGGTCCTGATGCCACTTGCCTGTAATCCTAGCATCCAGGAGGCAGAAACAACAAAATTGGAAGTTGAAGGTCATCCTTGACTACACAGCAAGCTCAAAGCCAGCTTTAGCCCCCAGAGACCCAGTCTCAAACGCAAAGGCTGAGCCACACAGTCAGGGTGACTTCACTGCTCCCCTTGCTTGCACTCAACAGGAGGAGGACTGCTCTCCTGTTCCCCGGGCCCAGTACAGCAATGCAATACCCTTCAGTGGCTCACTGACTTTCCCTTTTTCTTCTGGGTGTGACTGAGAATTCCCACATCTACATCCCAGCCAGCAAATCAAGGCCAAGGCTCAAAGTGCCACAAACTTCCCAAGAGCCAATGTGACTATGTTTCCTATAGAGCTCTGAAAACTGTTGAGGTTCCAAAAGTCACCACCAATTTTCAAATGTGATCAGGATCTCTGAAAGTCACAGTTACCATACAGCGGAGTAAAATATTTTTCATAAATTTAACGCCAGCATGTCTGTGTTTGGAAACTTTGAAAATACATGTTGTATGGTTTACTGCACTGGAAAAGGTGCCAAACAGTTTCAAAGGAGGGGAAGTGTATAACTGTTTCCTTTCAAATGCATTTTCCAATGGGATCCATTCAGGGAAAAGGCTGGAACTAACTAAAACATTATTAAAAACTGTTATGGAAAGAGACAGAGAGATGGAAAAAGATAAACCCCCAAAAGTAAAATATATAACTAAGGAGAAGACAAGCAATCGAGGAGAAAGAAAGGGGACCTGGGCAGAAAGACATGTTGGAGCAGGGAATGGGGTGAGATGGAGTTTCGTCTGGCAGTTGCTGTTCGTGGTTTCATATTGTTGAGGATCAATCGATCAGGACTGCAGAGCTGCTGGCCCAGTGGCATAAGACAAACCACAGAGTTGGCTTCAAGCTCAGCACTTGCGAACTGCTGACCTTCAGTTTTCAAACCAAAAATATTCTTTGGGAAGCAGTAATACCAAGTTCAGTCTAAGCAGCCAGCAAACGCAAGGGTTCCTAACCTGAAGTAACACCCTATCCAGTTTCATCAGGCACTCACACTTTGCTAGCTAGCATCAACTAGGAAGGAAGTTTGCAAACCTGAAACTACACCCTAACCAAACTCATTCCAGGTTCTGACTCAACCAAGTGGCAATGATAACTAGTGAAATGCTAGAACAAGTGATATGTTGTTTGGAAGTTGCTTTAACTAGAACCCACTCAAATGAGAAAACCAGTCCTTACCCACACTGCTATTGATCAAGCAATTCTTGCTGAGGTCACATGTGTATGACTCCAGCGGAATCTGCATACGATGTGTAGAACAGAGTCTGGTGCTGTCTCACAAAGCTATCACACACACACACACACACACACACACACACACACACACACACACACACACACACCCCACAGTTTCTATGGAGGATTCTTTGTTCCCTCGAACACTCCTAAATTCCTGTAGCTAGAGTATAAAACTGCATCAGCTAAACCAAAATAGTTCTTAAAATGCAAGAATATAGCACTAGTAATCTTTTAGAAACAAGGCTACTCTCTGGGCAAACTAGAATTTTTTCCCTATCCTAAGCCACTGTAGCTTTTTGATATGAAATCTTAGCTCACAAGAATCTATTTTGAAAGGAAGAACAGAACTGCTCCTTATCAGTGCCAAAGTACTTTCTTTTTGAGCTCCTCCAGTGGAGAGGTAAACAAATCAATTAAGTTAACTACAAAAACTAACAAGATTGAGCTGACAATTGGGATTCTAGAACTCAAAATTCCAGGCAACAGCTCCAGGAGAAAGGGGAAATGTGCCACAGATGGGGCTGCTGGGGCTAATCTGCAGCTTCTCAGTGCTAGGCCACTTACGCCTCGGCCAGCTTCAAACAGTGTAGGGCGGGCAGACCTTGGTGCAAGCTCGCTGAGTTCCAGGACATCATTCTTGAGGGTGTAATAACCATGGGCTGTAGCACACATGTTGAGGGATGAGGGAAAAAAATAAACAGAGAGACAAAAGAATGAGGATGCACTGCCAATTTCAATTGTGCAGCTTTTATTTTTAAATGCTTATCAAGCTGAGAGAGAGCAGAGTTCTTGGAAAACAAGGTTTCCTTTTTTCCAATGCCAGCGTCAAACACCCTCAAGGACGGGCACTGCACAGACTGTAACAACAAGAAACGTGGCTTTGCATCCTCTCAGCAGAACAGTTCTCTACAGGTCCCACGCTGCTCTGATTTCGGCTTAGCRGAGAACTCTAAATAACAGGCCCATTGCCTCTGTTAAAAACTGTTCTTTTTACGTTTTTTAAATCTGGAAACTGACTGCATTAGAATTACAGCCCATCACACACCAGTTCTCTTCACTAATAAAATACATGTGTAAAATGCCTAATTATTACTTTTACTGAACTACAGTGCTTAGGGATCAAATACCGGAAGCTGAAGACTCATTCAGTTGTTAGCTACAGGGTAAGAAGGAAGAGCCAAAGAAGACCTACAGTTAGCAGCAGGAAAGAACATTAGGTCCCAATACAAGCCTCAAGAGCCCATGCCCAAAAGAACCAAAAGGGCACTAACCCTGCGCTGACCAGCTCAACAAGAATCCACGCCACAGTGGCACTTTGGGAGGCTAAGCTGCTCATGCCCAAGCTCAGTATAAAAAGGAAAGTGTGGTCCAAGACAGATGGACCTGCCTTGTCACTCAGCAGAGGGTCTGCAGAGTCTGACCAGTCAGGAAACAAATAGCACATCTTCTTGTCCCATGCCCCAAACCCTACCAGGTCCCCAAAGAGGCACAACAAAGGTCACCAGAAGCAGGCAATTATGCAAGATCTAAGTTGTGAAGGCGAGCAGACTCCAGGCCGTCCTGGACTGTGCCCCACACTGCATCCCAGAATGCTGACCACAATGCTGGAAACCGCACTCACAGGATGAGCCAGTGCGTCCCTCCTCAGGGCTGGTGCTGAGAAGTCTGATTAGAAACTGGCAGTCAACTCTAACATGCTCATTTATAATAAAAGGTATGCATTAAACAAACTTGCCCAAATCTTTAACAAATCATGACTGTCATCCTTATTTTTGCATTGTTTTTTGTTTTTCTTTTGTTTTGTTTTTTCAAAACAACACAAGGGACTGAACCTAGGGCCTCATGCATATTAGGCAAGTGATCTACCACTGAGCCACTTCTTCAGCCTGTGACTGTCATTCTTAATCATCCACACAGACTCCTCCTTGGCAGATCTTGCCCATCTCTTAGACTTTCACAAAGGTTTTTTCTTCTGCAGGCCACATGAGAAAACAACTCTGTCATTAAAGAAACCCAGGAAGAAAACCTGCAAAAGGCAGGTGAGTTAAGCCTGTGGTAGCCATTCCTTCTGGGGATGACCAGACGGGAACAGTAATTCACAGAGGCAGAGGGGTCTGCAGTCGCTCTGCATGCCACATGTGTAACCCTTAAGAAGTGAGGAATGCTCTCAACAGGAAAAACACAGCAGCAAATGCTGTGATACCAAAGCCACAGCTCCATGGGTCCCTGGAGCCTCTCAAACTAAGCTGCCAGCTAGGGAGCTAACACTAGCTTTGGATGAAACACAGCTCTGGTAGAGTAATTAATTTTTTTCTTAACTAGGATTACATTAATTTTCAAGGACTAATGGAGTCCAGCTGCAATGAGAAGAGCGGCTGCTGATGCACAAAGGCACTTGTGCTTACAACATTATAAACACACACATACACAGAGAGAACGAGACAGAGCGAAAGAGACCTATAAAAAGGATCCACTATAACAGGATATTTTTAGTTTCTACAATGCTGCACTAAAAATACAGCCCTGGCTGATACATCATGGCAGAACTATTCTCTCCTTGTCCCTTCAGGAACAGTTTAAAACATTTATTTTTGTTTCCTTTTGCAATGGTCAGAGTAGAGAGAGAAAATAGCAACTCATTGATAAGAGGAAACGAGAGAGACATGAAAAATTGAAAACTACCTAAAAACTCATGGAGAGGTTTATTTTATTAGTTCTTAATAAATATCTTGCAGATTTCCTCAGGAAATACACCAGATCACATGTAAAATAGTTTGATACTGATGTCAACTGCATCAACATATGAAGTCTATTAGGGTGAAGCCGCAGCAGGGTGATCAGCGAGCTGAAAAACTCCACAGTACTTGGGGAGGGGGGGGGATCTCACGGCCTTCCAAATTCTTCGAGAGGTAAAAAAGTCAGCCAAGACACAGAGTGAAAGAGAGAAAAAAAAAAAGAAAGAAAGAAAAAAAAAATATCCCACATCCTGCTTTCAGCTGCCAGCAATGTGAAGTGCCCAGAGATTAATTCTACGTCTGGCCTGGAAATGTGACTTTAAAGCATGAGGGAGGGGAGGCTGGGGGAAGGGGGCGAGGAGGAAAGAGGAGGGCAGGCTAACTGAGGCTGGCAGCAGGCCACCAACCCCCTCCTAAGCCATGTTTCAATGCAGACAGAAGTAAACCCCAACAGACAGCAGCGCCTCAGCCTGCCAGGGCCTTACACCAGCTGCAGCGCATCTCGCTTTCTCCACTCAGCCCCAGTGCAGATGTTCTCTACACATCACTTCCGCTAGGCTTTCTCTTAAAGAACCAGCACACAGATGTAGAGGTATTTCCCTCCCTTGTAACACACTTCTGTCTTTAGGGGCCAAAAGGAAGGTCAAAATGCTGAGAACAGATATTACTAAGGCAAGAAGATCTGCTCCAATTCTCCCACAGATCAGACTGGGTTAAAGAGCATTGGTAATCATGAAACTGGATCTCAGATCCCAACACTACATAACAAACCAGGTGACCCACAAACTTCTGTAACCCCACCTCTGAGGATCCAGTATCTTCTGGTTTCCACACATGCATATATATTCACAGATATAAAAATAAATAAACTGTGGAGAGTAAAAGAAATCTTAAAAATGTGTATTGCTGACATGAACTGGCTATGTCAAAGACCTCAGACTAATTAATTAGAATACTACAAATTCCCCCCACTCCCAAGGGCAGGAGTTGAAGGTGAGCGTCAGAGAGCAGAAGATGCAAAGCCTTCCTCAGGGGTCTGAATGTGGATACTGCAGGAAACTGTCCACTATAGCTCACCTCCTGTAATGTTTACAGCCTAATGACTGTTCCCCTACCTACACAGACTGTTCCTACCAAGATTGGCTAAACATGTCTCCTTGATCTATTTGCATACCACAAACCCTGCCTCCTTGTTTATGCTTCGTGGCCTTGCCTCCTTGTTCAGCTGTATGTAATAACCCAACCTCCCCACTCAAATCTATATATGCACAATAACTTCTGGGTGCTGTGAATTCTCCATCAGAAATATCCAGGACCACCTGACCCCAGCTTTCCTGTACATGTGTCTATTGTCTATCTTTTCTTTATTACTTCACCAATCCAGTTCATCTGTCTCTGTAATCATGCTGGAGGTAGTAGTAAATAATATTAAAAACTCAAAATACAAACAAGGAGTTACCAATTTGAGGCCAGCAAAGCTGGCTCCAAGGGTAAAGGCTCTTGCCATGCAAGCCTGGCCACCTGTTTAATCCTGAACCCACATGAGAGTGGAAGGACAGAGTTCACTCCAAAGTTGTACTCTGACCTCTACATCAGTAAGTTACACACTCCCCCCATAAAAACAAATAAAAGACACAACAATGAATATAGCAAGTACTTGTTATACTTACTATCTGCTCAAATAAACTGATGTAAGATCTACTAGGCTGTATATAAGACTATATATAGAACCTTTAATGGTTAATAAAACTGTGGGRAAAATGTCATTCTTCCTAATAGTCAACAAAATGTAATTTACAGTAAGACAGATTTGAAGGCAGCTTGGCAGTTTCTTACAAAATGTAGTATCAGCTGGGCATGGCAGTTACGTGTCCCAGCACTCCAGACTGCTGAAGCAGGAGGCTCAAGTGTTCAAGGTCAGCCTGAGCTACAGTGAGACACTGTCTCAACAAAACTAGAGTGGGGAGATAGGTAAGGCTCAGTAGGTAAGATCTCTTACTCTGCAAGCATGAGAACCTGAGCGCAAATCTCCAGCAACCACATAAATCGCTGGATAAAGTTGTCATGCCTGTAACGCCAGCATTTAGGGGCAGGGACAATCTGATCTCTTGCAAAAATGGAGAGCTTCTCATTCACTGAAAGATCCCATCTCAGGGTAGTAAGTCGGAGTGTCACAAAGCAACACACCCACTGTCCATGTATAGCTTCTCCAAGAGTATGTATGCCCCAGCTAGTTACACACACACACACACACACACACACACACACACACCACTCAAAAGACCCCAAAACAAAAAAGTAAGGTACTCTAAATATATGGACCAGCTATCAGGTTGCCAAATATCCAATCAAATAGTAAAAAACTTAGGTCTGCAATAATAACCTGTATATGGATGTTTTAAACAATCATACTTTAGAACTGCCAATACTTAGAAACAATCAAGATGCATTCCAATAATGTAAATTAATAAACTGTAGGATAGCCAGACAACAGAATATATCATGGGCTGGAGAGAAGGCTCAGTGGTTAAGAGTACTTGTTCCTCTTGCAGGGGACCCAGGTTTGATTCCCAGATCAAACATGGGGGGATCCAGGGAATACAATAACCCTCTTTAGACCTCCATAGGCACCTAGGTACATACACGATATAAGCAAGCAAAACAATTACACAGCCAAACATGGTGGTTCACAAATGTAATCCCAGCACTCAAGAGACAGATAGAAAGGCAGATCTCTATGACTTCAAGACCAGTCTGTTTTACACAGTGAGGTCCAGGCCAACCAAGACTACATAGTGTGACTCTGTCTCAAACCAAACCAAACTGAACATGAGTGCATATCAGCAACTGAAAGAAGACAACATGAAAGGGTCATATAGTCCATGATTCCAACTGTATGACTATATGGAAATGATAGATATGTATGGTAAAAAGATTAGTGATTGCCTAGGAGTCAAATGAAAGAAATAGATACTAAGACAGCATATGAGCATTTTTAAAGACAGCAAAATAAATTCATAGTCATGGCAATAATAGATATATGTCACTGTATATATGTCAAGACCCATAAATGAAAACAAACATTAAAATGTACAAAAGTGAACACAAATACAAACTAGATATTTCAGACATTATGTCTACTAAAAGTGAATACACATAATTGCTTTGGTGTAGGTATTTGATAGTGGAGGAGATTAGAGGAAGAGAAAATGGATAATATGGGAAGTTTCTATATCTTGTATTCAATTTTGCTATGAACTAGAAACTAACATAAGCTCTGACTTTAAAAAAAAAAGGATAAATTTTCCTATACTTTGTTTCAACAAATATATGAAGGCCTACATTAGAAAGACACCATAAAAATTAAAACACTCACTGTCCATAAGAAAGTAGTCTTTAAGCTGGGTGGAGGCAGCACACAACTTTGATCTCACCTCATGGGAGGCAGAGGCAGGTAGATCTCTGAGTTTGAGGTCAGCCTGGTCCCAAAGAGTTCTAGGACAGCCAAAGTTACATAGAGAAA
>BDUI01000935.1:66507-90824 GCA_002335545.1 Apodemus speciosus
ATTTTGTTCAGCTCCTTCACTTGATTGTTTGTGTTTTCCTGTAATTCTTTAAGGGATTTTTGTGTTTCCTCCTTAAGGGCTTTTACCTGTTGACCGATGTTCTCCTGTATTTCTTTAAGGGAGTTATTTAAGTCTTTCTTGAAGCCCTCTATCAGCATCATGAGATAGGATTTTAAATCCAACTCTTGATTTTCAGGTGTGTTGGGGTATCTGGGACTTGCTGTGGTGGGACAACTGGATTCTGATGTTGCCATGTGGCCTTGGTTTCTGTTGGTAGGATTCTTGTGCTTGCCTTTCGCCATCTGGTGCTAGTTGGTATTCTTGTCTCTGGAGGGAGTTTGTTCCTCCTGTGGGCCTGTAAGCTTGTGTTCTTACTCCTCTGAGCTCAAAAGTGAAAGCACTGCTGGGAGATCTCTCTTTTTTGGCCTGCTATGCACAGATGACTGTGGAGTCTCCTGGCTCCCTGGTGCAAATGGCTGAGGGCAGGAAGACTTCTGTCCCAGCTGCTCCACTGATCACAGACGGCTGTGGAGTCTCCTCCCTTTAAGGTTAATAAAAGATTTTTCATTTTTCATTTTTTTTTGGAGATGATCATGCCCATTAGATTTGCTTTGGTCACCAAAAGTGATACATCATTATTTTGGGGTGTGTACTTTAAGAATGCATGATCTGCCTAATTCCCTCCTTCCTGCCACAGGAGCAGTTAATTAGTGCAGATAATCAAATGAATCCTCCATTTTTTTATTTTTTATTTTATTTTTTTTTATTGGATATATTCTTTATTTACATTTCATTTGAATCCTCCATTTTTGAATGACTAAGGAAGGCAAAGCTCCAGGCAAGTGTATTTTATCTACTTAAGTGAGCAACAAAGGAAGCTCTCTGTGTTTAGGTTCTGAGATTTGGAAGTTGCTTTATTGTTGCAGCAAAATCTACCCAATAGTTACTGTTACTGCTTAATTCTGTTTCCCAGAATTTTACAAAAAAACAGCAAAGTAAATATTCAAAGTAACTTATTAGAACTAATAGCAGCACATGATTTTTGTTATTTTGGTTGTTTTATGTATGCTGGATATTGAATCTAGGGCCTGGTTCATGTCTACAATGCTATAATACCACAATGAATCCCCAGTTCTTGGATCAGTTATTTATTTTCTTTGTTTCGATATAGTATTTTTAGTTATGCTGTCAGATTTCCATTAATACCTTTCGGKTGTTTCTARCAAAGAAAAATAACTCAAGGCACTTTTTATTTGCATTTTGTGTTATATATGAATAGAAATTTTATAGAAAGCATTTTTGCTTTGTGTCAGCTTTTAAAAGATTATTTTTTTCCAAAACACCACATCCTCAGATTTAGAACACAGGCCCTTGCAAAAGAAATTTTTTGTTTATAGGAAATCTGGGAAGCATACTGATTTTTTTCAAAGTAAACACGCCATACTGTTCTATATTATAATAAATATCTAAAGATAAAACAGTGACTTTCTTGCTCCAGTGTAATAGTGTGCCTATAGTTGCAATGAGTGGGTCACGTGGAAGGAATATAAATCAATTAGATCTACTCAATGTTTGTCTTGTCTCACAAAGTTTCAAAAAGTTTTTTTCTTTCAAATTTGGTATGCAAGGATGTTAAAAGGAAAACTAGAGATAGGATATGTCCAATTGTCATGCTATGCATAAACAAATGTAGGATAAGAAATGGCTCTCTCAAACTTACATTGCTATAGAATATTTGATCACTTTACCAGATTTCATTTGCTTAGATAGCTTACTACAGGGTCCCAAGGTGTCCATAAAGCTCTCATAAACTTCCCAGAGTATTTCTTTTTATTCCCAGAGTTAGGCATCTGATTGCTTCACTATCCTTCTTTTTGTTTTCTTTTGAACCAACATAGTGACAATCTTGCCTCAACCACAGTCTCTAGCTCTCTCAGGGGAGTAACATGATATAATCCAAAGAACCAAGATTTTAGAGTAAAATGTGACTTGACTTGGATTTTTTAAATAGTTATATAATCTTTCTGAGCCTGTATCCTTCTATGCTGGTACTGATGTTGCTGTTACTATTCAGTGGTAGGCAGTATCTGGCACATCATAGGTACATAGTAATTATTTCCACACTCACTCTCCCCTTTCTGCTTCCATTCTCTTAATCTGAATGTGAGAGCTATTTGACAATGGGTAAAGTTCTTTATTAGCTATTCAGTCTATCTATTCTTCTAGTTTTCCTGTCTTTTTTAACTAATTCTATTTTGTTCTGTTTTCAGAACAGAGAGAGTCTTAGAATGAGCTAAAGAGTAGAATGGCAACACTCCTTCAGATGAACAGTGAATCAAAATCCTTGAATACATGTGTAGAAGCATCAGGTGTTGTCCTTCTACTTAGAGAATATCATAAAATTCTAGAAGCAGATTTGGAGCTAGATCCCAATAGCTTGTTCTTTCGGTTCTCAAGGTAGAAAATGGTGTTTCAGATTATGAAGGATGCTGGACACTCATCATAGGAGCTGTATTCCAGAAGAAAAGAGCAGGAGGCAGAGAGTCTACAAAGTATCAAGGACCCAGTACTAACACAAGGTCTAAGCACAGCCTGCCCACATGATCCGCCATAATAAAACAAGGATATAGTTTTTTTCCCAAACTTTAAAGTGAGCTGAACAAGCTTTTGTTTTCATTCTTGGGAGATTTCACATCGAAAAAGTTACTTATAATTGCTAGTGACATGGGGTTGGCACCCTTGCATGAGAACACAAGCTGGAAAAGCAGAAAGGTGGCCACTTTCAGAGTGCATACCTACTCAGTCACTGTGGCAGTCACGACCACACCATGTTCTGTCTTCTTGGATATGCTCTGGCTTCTTTTACTCACTGCTGTTACCTTTCTAGACCCTTGAGGCATTTGAATCTGAAACATGGTGTGCAGTGATAATGTAAAGCTGGCTCTCTATGGAAAAAGAAAAGCTTCAATTTATAGCAATTTCCAATTTCTCTGTGTACATAATCTCCAAAATAGCCAATTTCCAACTAACAACATGTCAACGTGTTGTCACTTGGTGTGAAGTTGGTGGAAAAAGAAGAAAACGTGTGTGCAATCCCTTTCACAAGCTGGTGAGAACTTGTAAGAGCTCCCCTGACTGGAACTGGCTCTGAAAACTTCAACAAGCTATTGGCATGGTCAAGAGCAGAAAGCCAGAAGATGTTTTTCACAGGCTAGGATTCAGAAAGCATCCAAAAAGAATCTGATCCAACCCCCTTACATGGAACCCATCATTACATCCACACTGATGCCTTGTTCCTTTCCTCTTTTTTTAGAAGCCCACAGGCCAATTATGCAGCTATTGGGCATGGATAATCTTCAAGGAAGGTGTGGGCTGAGGAATGGTTGGCACGAGCTTGATGAGGTCTAGATGAAAAGTCAAGGCCCACTGACAGTGCTACCAGGCTCTTCTCACTGACCACTGGACTTCTTTTTGTCCTACATGAGGAAATGAAAGCAAGGGACTGGAGTGAGCAGAGGGATGCCTAATTAAGAAGCTAGGATCAGAAGGAAATGAACCTAAGCTGTACGTCACAGGCAGGAATCTCATCTCATCTCACATGTGCTGTGAGATGGTTGACAGGATAAGGAGATGGCACATCCTCAACTGGGACTCTCAACTCCTCCTGTCTCATGGAGGAAAATGCATGTTTACCGAGGTGAAAACCTAGCCTAATTCTGATCAAGTCTCAGAAAGAGAAACTGAGGCTCAGCTGTGGATGAGATAGATAGTCGAGCAGTCAGTCCTCTAAGCCATGTTTCTGACCGCCAGCCTGGGTTTTCTATTCTTCCCCCCACAACACACTAAGGAGTTACAAAGAGAAAGATTCACCCCACCAAAGACTTGCATTTCCAAACTAGAAACAGGAATAATAGTTTTTGAATCAACTGTCAACACAGTTGACATATTCATGTCCACGAAGTCAAAACACTCATCTCCAGTTTTCTCTGTGTTTGAGTTATTTAAAAACTTAGCACATCCAGGAGAGGGGGTTGCCAAGAAAATCTAAACAGTCATTCTCACACAGGCTCTGCAACCAAGTGTCCAGGTCTTTTTCTTCTCCTTTCATATTAGAGACAATATAATTTTCTTGTCACAAGAAAAGTACCATCAAAACCTTGATAGATTGCTCTGTTGCAAGTTAGGAGCCTTAGCTTTAGTCCTTGTCTCTGCCTCAACAGGCAAATATGCCTACTTCCTGTTTCTTCAGGGCCTCAGTCTTCCCATCTGCAAAGTGCAGGAATTGACTGCTTAAGTGCCCTTCAAACTCTGGCTCAAATGTAAACTCACAGCAGGTGTCCATTCACTGGATTTATGGAATCTGCACTTTCTGCACAACTTACCAGTACCCAAGTGCTAGAGGCACAGTTATACATCTGTATATATGTCTCTTTGTTTCTACAGCCATTTATTTAGGATAGCCAGCCTCAAATTTCTATTCCTTATCAGAGATCTATTGTTGCTGTCTTTGAATTTTCCTGATAATCTCTTAAGTCATAAAAGCCTCCTTAAACTGAGAAATGACAAAGAAACTCAGAGCATCACATCTTTAACAAGAAATAGCCTAAATCCAAATGAACCTTTTACTAGATTATGGGCTCCAGGCTTACTTCTCAAGGGACTCTTGTGAAATCAGAGACAGAAAATAAGAGAACAATCAGACAAAGAGAAATGTCATGCTAACAATTTGCGTTTATTTAATTTTATTGTTTTCAAATCTGCCATGAGTTGAGGAGAGAGCAAAAGGAACACAGAGGAACCCACCCACCCCCAGCTACAAAGTCCATGTGCTAAACCATGTTTTTCTGTCACTTAGAGTTCAGCTTTCTCCAATATTAATGGAACTTAAGCCAAACAAGAGTCCCTTTTATGCTTTCTCCCCCAGCTCCCTGCTTGCTAAGTCCTGTGCAAACTACAGCAGTTTCCAAGCACACGGCTGTGAAATTATCAGGATTGGACTAATGCCAATACAAACCAATTTATTGGGGTCCTGAAATTAACTAAAACCTAGAAAGCTTGATTAATTGTGGCACAGCACAGCAAGGAGCATTCAGGAGTGCAGCCATCAGGCCAGAGGGCGCACCCCAGAGACTCCACTACGACTCCTGATTTTCAGAATACGTGAGGAAGAGTCCCTTCTCTGGACAGGACTTAACTGCTTTTACCACATTCATCCAGAACAAAAATGTCCTTTCTGAGTGCAGAAGGGAAAATGGTAGTTAGTGGGTCTTAGCTACCTATGTAATCAGCCAATCCCATAATAGTAGTCCTTGGGATTAATTTCATTTAATTTAATTATCATCTTTATGCAGCCCATTTGACAAGCTCTTTTCTTTTTTCAAAACAGCACTGGTTAAATATGCCTTTAGAGAGTTGTTGTGGAGATCCAGTACTTCTGTGGTTTCTTAGGACACCTTATCACATGGGACAAAGAGAATGATTCTTTGGCTATACATACACACACACAGAGTAATGTAATTATCTGGTAATGTGTGTGTGTGTGTGTGTGTGTGTGTGTGTGTGTGTGTGTGTTAGAGTGGGGGGGGACCCTGGAGAGATGGCTCAATGGTTAAGAGCATTGACTAGCACTGACTGCTTTCCAGAGGTCCTGAGTTCAATTCCCAATAACCACATGGTGGCTCAAATTCATCTATAGTGGGATCTGATGCCTGCCTTCTTTCTTCTGGTGTGTCTGAAGACAGTGACAGTGTACTCATATACATAGAATAAATAAATTAATCTTTAAAAAAAGACAGTGTGGTGTCCCCCAGAGACCAGAAGTTTTCCCTTCGGTTTGTATTTGGATGGATTCATAGTCAAAAGACACCTAATTCCAAAATGCTAAATACATTGATACCAAAAGGCTTTTAAATATTTTGCTAATCTTAGCTCTTGAAAGTGAGACAGGGGCTTCAAGAATCCCAGAACATGGAAGGAATGATTCATTGCAAATTACGGTGGGTCAGCAGGTAGAGGTATTATGTTCCTTCTCAGTTACGTACCATATATGTTTCTAGAGCAGTAAGACCAGTAGTTGGTGGTTCCCCTTTTTCAGCCCCAGGCCTAAAACTCTCTGAGGATATCCAGAGATAGAGCTTTACATTATTCTCTGGTGCAGCCAGATCTTTGGTAAGCCTTGGAGTATAACCTCTCTGATCACCCATAAGGGTATGTTGACTCCTAAGATCAGAAATTTCCCTTTATAAGAATCACCCCAAGCTCTGTAGTAATCTCCATAATGTGGAATTAGTGGTAGGAGGACATAAATACTAAATGTGTGTGTGTGTGGCGTGGGGTAGGTGGAACTCAGGATGGACTTCAGGAGACCCCATCCCAGTATTGGTACTGCCATTTGTCAGCTCGATCTCTTTATGGGTCAGAGTCTAGTCTTATTCATCTTTACAACCAAAGGACGGACAACCGAATTAAATGACCTTAGGTGATCTCTCTAACTTCAGGACTTTCTAGAATGGCATTTATTATTAGCCATCAGAATGTTAATTTAATATATTAGTCAGTTTTGTCAACTTGACATGAGCTAGAATCATCTGGGAACAGGGAATCTCAATAAAAATTGTCTTCATAAAACTGATTTTATGAGCTTTAGTATAGGGACATTTTCTTGATTGATGATTGATTTGGGAGGGCCTAGCCCACTATGGACAGTTGATCCTGAAGTACATTAGAAAGGAAGCCAAGAAAGTCACAGAGAGCAAGCAGCCAGTGTGCAGTGTTTTTCCTCGATTTCTGTTTTAGGTCCTGCCTGTGGATTTCTTCATTGAGTTCCTACCTTGACTTCTCTTAAGGATGCATTGGGACCTAGGAGTTCTAAGATGAAATAAACCTGATTCTCCCCCACGTTGTTTTTGCTCAGTGTTTTGTGATAGCAACAGAAACCAGGACTGGTACACAATGTGTGTCAGGCCTAAAACAATGTCTTTTAATGTATGCACTCTTTTCTTTGAACCTCCAAAAACCCTATTGTGTAGGTGCTGGTACTGTCATTATATCTGTTAAAAAGAACCTGGGGAGGGAAAAAGACATATGGGACATTGGTGGGGGGCGGGGAAACCAGAAAAGGGGAAATGAAATGTAAATAAAGAATATATCCAATAAAACAAAGAAATATCAAGCTCCCTAAACACACAACTTGGTTAGTGACTATCACATAAGTCTCTGTGGTTAATCTTTCTGACTGTATCCAGATTTGAGTAACTAGACCTTTGATCTACTTATTGTGTTGGGGAAAGAATAGGCAAATATATATATGAAATAAAAAAGAAATCCAATCAGATATTAAGAGGTATAACTAAGACACAAAAATCATCTGTCTGAATGACAATCCTCCAGTATTTATCTCTCTCTATTCCACACATCTTGTGTCTCCACATGTTAAAGCTCTCCAGCCATGTGTCTATAAATGTCTTGGTGAGTATTACCAAATTCTATTTTCCTTCTCTATATTATACTTAACAGTGAGCCCCTGGCTCACCATCACAAGTCTTAGCTCACCAGAACTGCACCTAACATATTCATTTCTCCTCGTCTCTCTATTATCATGTTGTTGTACAGGCAAATAAATAGAATAGTTGGAGGGCCAAAACCTATACATCAACTCCTTAAAAAGTAAATAGAGCCATCTACTCTCTTTTGAGGTTGGATTTGAAGAGGACTGTCGGGTTATATTCATGACCCTTGGAAACTGTTCTCAAGCAGAGACAGCCAAGCCAATAATATTTAGAAAAATAACAAAATTTGACTGTATTTAGCTCTGCAGAAGAATCCTGCTGGTTGTTCATGGTTAAATGTTAATGTCTCAGCTGTTTCTGGCTATCTGAGTGACAGACTGTAGATTTGGTTAAATGGTCCACTACAAAACCAATTTAGCTGTAAACCTTTTAAAATAATTTTTTTACTAATACTTAAAGACTTTCATATAGGGATACAATATATTTTTATCATACTCACCCCCTACTGTTCTCCAGACTTCTCCCAGAAGCATCCCTTATTCTGCAACTCCTATTTCATGTCCAATTTGTGCTACTATTTAATCATGTGGTAGTGATGGCAGGGCATCCACTGGAGCCTGGTCAACCTACATGGGGCACACCCTTTAAGAAAACTAACTCTCCCTTTCCCCAGAAGCAATCAACTGTCAACAGCTCCTCAGCTTGTGGTGTGTGCTCTTGAGTTAATATTCATGCTGGAATGTTAGCTGGCTTGATCTTGTGTAAATCCTATGCAGGCAACCACAGCTGCTGTTGGTTCATGAGCACAGTGATGTCCAGAAAAGAGTGTTTAGCTCTCCCTGACCTCTAGCTCTTCCAATCCCTGCTACCCACTTTCTACAAAGTTCTCTGAGCCTTTTAGGGAGTGGGGATGGTATAGATACCCCATTTGTAAATGAGCATTTCACAGATACTTATTTTATGTACTTCGATCAGGTGTGAGTTTTTGCCTTAACTGTCATTCACTGCTCAAAGGAACTTCCCTGCTAATATGTGAAAGCTCTACTAATCTATGAGTTTAGAGACACAAATTTAGAAGAATGTTTGATATTACATCTATTTAGTAGAATAATAGCAGTAGGTTCATCCCAACGGCCCACGAGCTCCCCAACCATGTCTTGGCCAGATTTCCCTACTAGAAATGTCTATCCTCCTATGGGTCAGACCTTAAGTGCATTAGAAAACACTCACATATAATTTAAGCCACAGTTGCATCAGTGGGCAGTCTTCCTTWGTCAGTCATTTATACATCACAGAGTTCACTGGTGGGTAAGGCTGTTAATGACTTTCCTCCTCCAGCAGTCTTCATAACACCTTCCAGTACCAGGAAAGCTAGACAGTATGGACAAAGCTTCCTTGTCAGTACCAACTTGATTTTACCATGTTCTATGGTCAAAATGTGTAGTGTCTCAGCAATAGCCCACATGAAAATTAGAGCTATACACCATTTGAAGCTAAAAGAAATGTGGACTTTTCCATACACATGAGCAAGTCAAGAAGGAAAGAAGCCTATGATTTTTTTCTCCTGAGGTAATTGTAGGTTCTGAGGCTTACTGCCTCAGTCTACTAACCTAGGCCTAGTCCTGGAAGTTTCTAGACTCCATACAATCTAATTTAGGCCTAGAATGTGTTCAGCCACTGAGACTTATTGCTGAATAAGTGCACCCATTCCTGGTTCTTTCTGAGCTCTGACTGGCTGGTTCAACTCAGTTATTCTGGCCCCAAACTCCTCTCCATGCTGACTAATTCAATCTGTCTTCTCTCTTTCTGCCTCTCCTGAATTGCTCTGCTTGGCATCACACTAACTCTAGCAATCTGTTCTAATCTACTGGTTCCTTCCCATTCTCTGGCTTGTTCTGTCTTCATCTATGTCTAGCTTGTTCTCTTTTTGCAACCTGTCTCTGTACAACTTTCCCAGTAAAACTGTCTCTCTTCCTTTTCTCTTTGTTCTACTCTCTTTTAATTAGCCCTTTTTCCTCTCTGTGAGAATTGGGTAGATCTTATTCTGCCAAGTCTTTCTCTGAGTTGTCACTTTGTCTGTCACTCAACTAGACTTCACTTTCAAACATGGGTGCTTCCTACAAGTTAACTTTACCCTCATTGCTTGTGATTAAAGGTGGGCTAAGGGATGAGCCACACCACAAGTAGACACAGGTAAATTCAGTAAATAACACAACCTTGGGGTTCAGAGTATAATCAAATATCCTACAATAAAGTTTTCTTATATCACACAGCATATTACTGGCAGGGCCAGACCTTGAACTAGACTCCAGCTACTGCAATTATATAATAGAAATGGGACTTGAGCTGTAGGCAAAGAAAGCCAGACATGGACCATATGCAAGACTCATTTGTTTGCTTTGCTTCCATTTTTCATATTCCTACTCACTTACTGTCTTTGATTAGATGGCTTTCTGGAGATTTCCTGCAATTTCCTTACATTGGAGATTGGCTGATGTAGGTGAGAGATGTTGACATCTAGTTAAATGTGCCACACCTCATCTGGTCAAGCATAGTATTGTTGTATTCTTTGTTTTACCTACAAGGATTATTTAAAAGGATTATTTAAGTCCAACTATTTTTCAACTCCTTTCTTTGATTCTATCTCTACTATCCTCTGTCTCACAACACTGTTATCTGGAACACCATATTTGTCGCTATTTCTGTTATTTTCATAGTATTTTATTACATCTTTTTATGCCACAAAATAGTATTTTTGAACTCCTGACTTTATAGTGTTAAAGGGGGTCATTTCTTACCTTTCAGGGATTTATTTCTTTTTATCTAACTTTATACCATCAAGACTATTGTTTATAACTAATTCGCTCATCTTGACATATGTGACAGTCTATCATGTAGGTATATTATAACTTGCTTATCCATAATAAAGGACATTTAGGTTGATTATGTTTGAACTTGAGAATTCAGCAATTTATTCCTTTCTTTCTCACATTATTTCTCTGGTGACAACTCAACTCTGAAGTAATGAATACTCTATGGTGAATCTACCGGAATGAGTATGGAGTAATCGGAAACACCTGGAATAAAAGTGTAAATTGGTTAATATTTCAAAAAAATTCCAGATTTGACTAAAGAAATGGCTCAGCAGTTAAAACCACCTGATTTGACAGACTAGGATATGCCCAACTCTTGGCAATTAAGAGCAACTAACCTCAATAAAGAGATAATAAAGAAATTAAGGTGAACTATGGAAGATTTAAGAATGTTCCCTTTCTTACACAACTGAGGCATGAACCCTGTGTATGTCTAAACTAATCAAAGCCAAACCATCTGATTCAGATGACCTGACTTTGGTTCCCAACAGCCAGGTCAGGCAGCTCACAACTGCCTGCAATCCCAGCTTTAGAATATCTGATGCCCTGGACCCCTTGAACTTCACACTCATGTCTACAGACCCACATGCAGACATATAATTTAAAAGAATAAAATGTTTAAGAACTAGCTAGATTCAAACTCAAGGGGTTTTACTTAATCATAGCTTAACATTGGTCCAAAAGATGACTATTAAGGGAAAGGAGTGTGGAGGTGTCTCCTGCCATTAAGCCTGTGTACTTAAAAAGCATCTAAAAGTACTTGCTTTGCAGATACATTATCTTTGTGCTAAAAATACACTGTGTGGGTTAGTATATTTTGCTCACTCCTGTGAAGAAACAGTATGTGTGGGTTAGAGAAAGTTAACAAATAATGTCCCTGGCTCACCCACACAGTTGGCATCCTACAGCCACGGTTTAGATTACCTCTTCATGTATCAGGGAACATTGGCTCTGCTAACATTACACTATCATTAGTGCTAATGAAAGCAGAATCTAGATTTCTTTACACATTTCCTTTCCTCTGTCACTATGAAGCACACCATGATACTGACAAGTGTCACTTAGAGACAAAATACTGGAAAAAATTTTCCTGGAGATTCTGGACGTGAAATATGTTTATAAAAGGAAAGAAAGTTTAGATGGTTTACAAAATGACTTAAAGACCCAATTTTCTTTGATGATCCCCTTTCTTTTCAATTCTGCTTTCTACGGCTTGTAAATACTGCTATGGGGAAAATATCACAGAGCTTGATGTGGTAAGGGCGGTATACATGATATTATTTTCACTTTTTTAGCAACTAGACAATCAGCTCCCTAGTCATTCAATTAGTTGCTAGTTTCCCAATGTCAATTCAAAACATATATTCCAAATGATACAATAGGCTTGCATATGAAGGGCTGTAATATTTATTTGAAATAAAAAACAAATTCGGAAAGTATTTTTTCTTGATTCTCTACCAGGTCTCCTCCAATATAGTTCTTATAGAGTATCAGAGTTCGAACTGGTTGGACTTTATTATATTTTAATAACCTTTTAGTTTAGATTAATATGTGCAACTTCATATTTACACAAAAGATATAAAAGCAGTTATTCAGCATATACACTTCAAACTATCTTCACTAATCACATTATATTGTATGTTACCATGTGTGGTGTGTCAAAATTAAGAGATTAATGTTGATACTTGTTTAAACTCTCCCTTTTGTTCAATTTTCCCCACTAATATCCATTCTATATTCGGGGATTCTATCCATGCTGCAACAGAGCATTTAGAAAATTACGTGTTAAGTGGAGGAGAATCAACAAATTATAAATGAGAGAAGACACTTTATGTCCTAAGCACATCACTACTTATTGGATTTGGCAATATCTTTATGAATATGTGATAGAATGATAATAGAAAAGGGACAACAATGGGTGATGGAAATAAAAATGAGTTGTTATTTAAGATTGCCTTTGAAGTTTCTAGTTCAGTACCAGCTTGTATGTAGTGTACTTAGCAATAGGTTCTTATAATGTTCTGGAGGGTAACCAGTAGCAATGGAAGTAGCTGTATTGTTTGGGGGTGGTCATTAAAAGCCTCTTGACCAATCACTCAAAAGGAGGTATCTGACAAGTGCTACTGGGCTTTCATTTGATAACCTTATGATGTCTGGCAGAGGTATTATTCCCTTTATAGGGTATCTCCATTCAAACTCATATATACTATATACATATGTATGCTATATATTAGAAAGTTCCTAAAACAGTAGATTTCCATATAGCTGCTTTCAAACATCTTTAGTGATAGTTATGGCCATCCTGACCTGACTCCCTAACTTAAACTACAACCCTTAATTTTCCACCTGTGGTCTGCTATCAACCCTCCCTTAAATTTTTATTATCCTCAATGAGACCTATTTTTTTGTTTTCTAGCCCCTTTACCCTCTTTACAGTTTCCTAGCTTCTGCAGGAACTCTGATTTAGACACACAAATCGAAAGATTTCAAGCTAAGATCCTCATATGAGAGAGAACATGTGTTGTTTGCCTTTATGAAATTGACTTATCTCAATCAGTTTGAGTACTTCTACCTGCATTCACTTACCTGTAAGTTTCCTGATTTAATTTTTCTTTATAGATGAATAAAATTCCATTGTGGTTAGATTGCACACATTTCTTTATCTATTCATCACTTTATGGACACCTAAGCTGTTTCTATGTCCTAGCTATTGTGAATAGAGTATCAATGAATTAAGATGAGTTAGTATCTCTGTAGATGATACAGAACCCTTTGTGTGTGTGTGTGTGTGTGTGTGTGTGTGTGTGTGTGTGTGTGTGTATTACCTANAGTTGAGTTATATGATGGTTCCTTCACTAATGTCTTGAGGAAAAACCACACTGATTCCTAGAGTGGCCGCACAGTTTTCACTCCTATCAACCGTGAATAACCATACATTCTCACCAGCATTTGTTACTTTTTGTTTTCTTGATATTAACCATCTTTACTGGGATAAGATGAGAACTCAAAGAAGTTTTCATTTGCAAAGAAAGATGTTATGCAGGTTTCTGGAGGAGAGAAGTCATTAACAGTGTTAAGCAGCAATGCACAATGTGAGGTACAATCATCATTGCCCTTAGAAATTGTTCCCATTAATGCAATAGTGCTGTGGATGGTATGGTGGCAACCATTCACTTTATGATTGTATTTAAGTCCTACAGGATAGGACAGAACTCATGTCTGGTATAACAAACTGGAACAAGAATCCGTAGTTAGATAAGGATAGCCTCAAGAGGGACTATAATTCTATTCAGTTTTCTTTTTTTGGTAAATAGACGTAGTATCAAACCACCTTCTAAACACTCACCAGAACATGTTCATTTTGCAATGGGTAATGGTTAATGTAGAGATTCACAGTTGGTCAAAATGTAGATTCTGGAGCACTCAGTCTTAATGAAACATCTCTATTTCACCCTGTTTCCTCAAGGCAGGTGTCACGGAAGTGGGGAGCAGAAAGATTGGGTCAACTGCAATGGAATAGTGTTTTCCGGACATGGAAGGGATACTTCCCACATTACCTCATAGAGACCGTGGTTGCATGGATTGGAAATGGGCTCATGTAGTCCGGTCCCAAGCAGAAAAGCTATTGTCAGTTGATGGAGTCTGAGGAAGTGATTGTTTTCTTCAAGGATGTGGCCCCTGGTGAGTTTCCCATGTTTTAATAAATTACCTCATGCTTATGTAGGAGTTGGCAGCCCTAAGTAAACTCAGTGGAGGGGCTGGGTAAGAGTACATGAAGATGAGTCTATGTTCTGGTAAGAATATCTGGAAGAGCTGGCAGAGAAATGGGGGTTAATATAACCAATATACTTTGTGTATGTGTATACATATACACATACACACACATACACATACACATACACATACATATACATATGAATTCCTCCCCCAAATAAAATATTTTAAATGTTAAATATTGATTGATTGTTTCATTGGGAGAGCTTTTTAAAAAAAGTAGCACCATAATGGGCAAGCTCAAGGAACTGTATAAAACAGTCATAGAATAAACAAACTTCTGGATTAAAAGTTAGTAAGCGTGCCTGCCCTTAGAAGCATTGCAGGTATGGTTGTTATGTCACATGTGCATCAGTCGATGGCAAAGAGGAGAGAGGCAATGTCTGTGTTCAGTGTTCTGACATATGAACATCTTTGGATTGGTAACCTAACATTCCCTGAAAAAAAAGTGAGAAGATCACCAGTCCAGAGCCAAGCAGGCCTCTGTGGGGAGCAAGCCAGAGACTAGAACCCCACCTGGGACTGAGGGCTCCCAACTAGAGTGAGCCCTGCATGGGGCCACTAAGGCATGCCAGGCCAGCAGTGAGTCTGAGATGACTACTAGACTGGCACCATGAGACCTGGAGAAAGAGCTAGCCTGAGAGGACCACCAATCGGGTACCACAGAGGACTGGGGGTGGGGGGACATAGCATGCCTGAGATGAGCCCCTGCCCGGCACCATAATCATGAGCAGGGCATAGCACTCCTGAGAACACTCCTAAGACAACCCCAGACACTCACAGACTTTGGCACATCTAAGAGGAATAAGTGGTGGAGAAATGGAAGAGAAAGAGAAACAGATGGAGCAACGAAGAGAGGGAGAACTGGAGACTTTAGAGTAGTGAGTGAGGAACAGCCTGATGTGAGTAGTAGATGATGCCACCTGGAACCATGGTGTAGGGTCCTGGCCTGTACTGCCACTCAGAGCCGCGTCTTGGTTTGTGGCACTGCAGCAGCAGGGTTCTGCTACCATCCAAGGCCAGGTGAACTTTCTTGGTCTGGGCTGTTGCCTGGGAACATATTGATATCTGAGGGCTGTGCAGAAATGGTCCCACCTTGGTCCTAGAGGCATGAGAACAGGAGAGCTGACCCCACCCGTAGCCAGCTGCAGTTCTCAGGAGAGCAGGCCCTCTACATTGTCCAGAATGGAAGATCTGTCCCTACCACTCATCTTTCATGAGGAAGTGTGGACTAGGGAGAGATGCCCCCTTGTCTCCACTGGCAGGCAGAAAAGCTAGTCCTCGTAGATCTTAAGAGTTGGAGAGCTGTCGCTGCCCCTCACCTGCTGTAACATTCAGGATAGCAGGCCCTGCAAGTCACCTGGGAAGCACAGTAGAGCTGGCCCTGGATGTGGGGGATTTCAGGTGAGCAACCCGAGGAGATGAGTATAGAAGAGCCCACCCTGCCTCTTGTCTGCTGGAAAGAGGCATGGGCTAGGGAGAGATGTCCTTTTCTCCTCCCTTCTCCCTTGCCATCTATGGTAGGTAGGAGAGCTGACCCTAGGGTCATGAGAATGGGAGAACCGGCCATGTACCTTACCTGCTGGGACACTTGGGAGACCATGTCCTACACCTTGCCCGGGCAGCAGGGTAGAACTAGSCCTGGCAGAGGAGTTTGCTAGTGAGCCAGCCCTGAGGGCATGAGAGCAAGAGATTACCTGACCACCTCAGATATTTCTCAGGTCTAGATCCAGGGCTTTGAATGAGCCCATCCCAACATGTATCCCATGGGTGACATGCTGGAATGTAAGAAGGGGCTGGTCCTATGGATCTAAAACTATATGATCTCTATGACAGAAGGCCACAACAGCCTATCTTTGAGGAGTCCCAGAGAGGTTCCAGTAGCCATAACATAAAGGAAGCCGGAGGCCTCTTATCAGACCAACAAATCATTATAATGAACATCTGCAAGCAAAGAAGTAAGCACAAAATGGTACACTGTGGGACACACTGTGACACACTATATCTTCGACAATGATTTTTTTCTGTTGGGGGGATTGCAAGGGTGGAGGATGGGTAAAAGGAGAGAGCAAGATGAGTGGGGTTGGGATGCATGTGCAATTCACAAAGAACCAATAAAAAGTTAGAAAATTTAGCAAACTTGGATTCTAGTCTTAAGTATCATTATGCATCTATGTGACCTTCCAAAATTGCAATTAACTAGCTAGTTCTCTGCCAGTTTCCTATAAAATGAGAACAGAGTTTTACCTACTTATTCATCTGAGTGAGTTTGAAGGAGCAAATGACACAGTATCCATGAAGTTTGCCTTCATCTAAAGAAGACAGGGAGGTATTCATTTTCAAGACATGCATTAATAAAAATAAGAATGTGGTCATGTTCAAAACAAAGTAGGTAGAATTTTCTGTCAAAAACTATTTTCCCTTGTCATTCAAGCAGCCATAATTGACAAGTGGGAAAACTGAGTCAAATGGCATAAGCTTTTAATTATCAGTCTAGTAATCTAAGAGGGTACACCATAGTTTCAGTAGCGAATAATAATGCATTCTATACTTGAGCTATGGAAACAGGATAATCTCATATCAGAGTAATTTAATACACTATCAGAAAAACTATATGAAAGGCTGTATTCATTAATTAGCTTGATTACAACTAATCACCTTACAATTCATTCTTAAATCAAAAGATCCCATGAATTTCATCTTAAGAAAATACAATTTTGTTTTAGTTATACTTCAATAAAGCTGGGTTGCAGTAGTGGTTTCAAATAATAAGTTTGGCATTGTTGATGTCAATCACAATGTTTCTACCTTTTTATAGTTCCTTGTATTGCAATGACAAATTGATTGTGACCTATCGAGGTTAAGATATTTCCATCTCTTACATCAAGGCATCAGAGAAAGAAAACTGGCTAAGAAGTGGAAAAATAAATTAACTAGATGTTATAGCTATGTAACCGAACAAAGAACTCTCAGTGACTTTATTGTACTTAGTAGACGTTATTATATTTCAAATGTCACAAGAAGTTTCTGAAGCATTTTTCTATAAATTTAAATATTTGTATAGCAGTTGGATGTTAAAACATCAAGGAGACTGATCATGAAACATGAGGAGTTTCTGATAAAAAATGGACCTTTTCAAGGCTGCACAATGAGATAACTAAATATCTGAATCCAAATAATTTGGATTGAAATAGTAATTCAAATAACATGACTTTGTTAATCAGTTGGCAGTGCTAATTCTAGATAATGTAGACATTTTGTTTAGGCTTATGTTGTTTCTCAGTTAGGCTCATCCTAACTAACCATCCCTAGTGAGTTTTTAGTTACTACTTTGGTTATTTTGTTCATTCATGCTTGAAAAGGGGGTAAGACTGAGGGCCACTCTTCTACTCTGGAAGCCTGCAGAGCATCTTCCAACAGTATGGAAGCTAGATAGCTGAGAAGAAACTTCCTGGTCAGTACCAGCTTGTGTTTCTCATGTTCTATGTCTTTGTCATGTCAAGTTTTTGGCAATAGAGTTTTCCCACCTAGTCCTGGGGTCAATTAAGAACAATGTAAATAGTCTATACTATTTTGAGGTCTATGGGATCTCACTGAACAACTCATTTTTGGCAGTGGATGTTTTATTTACCTCCTGTGGCTTCCAGAAGGCACACTATCCCCCCCCCCCATTACAGAATAACTCCATGTAAGGTGTTTTGTTTTGTTTAGTTTGTTTTTTTTTTTTTTTTTTTTTTTGGTTTTTCGAGACAGGGTTTCTCTGTGTAGCCCTGGCTGTCCTGGAACTCACTCTGTAGACCAGGCTGGCCTCGAACTCAGAAATCTGCCTGCCTCTGCCTCCCAAGTGCTGGGATTAAAGGCGTGCGCCGCCGCCGCCACCACCACCCGACTCCATGTAAGGTTTTTAAATACATGAATATATGTTAGGAAGCTTCTATAGTAGCGGATTTTTGTACAACTTTCCCAAAAGATCTGTAGTGTTAGTCATTCCTCCTTATATTCCCATCCCTACCTTGCTCACCCACCTTCCTTCTCATTCTACCCTTCCTGTTTCATTATTTTCCTTTCTCCTTCAAACCTTTGTGTTCTCTCTCCCTTCTCCAGGAGTACTCCTCTCCATGGCTCCTTACCACTTGCTAGACATCTAAGGATAGTTTAAATGAAACACACATATGTAAAATTTTGGAGCTGATGCCCAACAAAATGAGATGAAATATACATTTGTCCTTTGAAATCTGGATTACCTCATTCACAGTTATTGCTTCTAGCTCCATCTGTTTACTCAGGAATTGCATTTTTCTTACCAGGTAAATAGCGTACGATCATGTAGACATCCCGCATTTCCATTGGTCATTCATCAGTTGAAGGGCGTGTAGGCTCTTTCTATTTCCTAGTCCTTGTCAATAGAGCATAACATAGATCAGCGAGTACTTCTGTAGTAGGATATAGAGTCCTGTAGGCTATATACCTACAGCAGGACCACATTGTAAATCAATTTTTTACTTTTTTGGGGGAAAATCTAGCTGTTGTTCTCAACCTTCCTAATGCTGTGACCCTTTAATACAGTTCGTCGTGTTGTGGTAACCCTCAACCATAAAATTATTTTGTTGCTACTTCATACCTGTAATTTTCTACTGCCATGAGTCATAATGTAAATATCTGATATGTAGGATATCTGATATGCAACATGCAACCCAATGGGGTTGTGACCCACAGCTTGAGAACTGCTGCTCTACAGTAAATTCCATAGTGACCACAATGGTTTGCAGTCTTATTAACAGTGAATAAATAGTCTCCTTCCTCCACATCTAGGCCAACATTTTTGTTGTTGTTGTTATTTGCTTTTTGGATTTTAGTCATCCTGGCTGGGGTAAGATGAAATCTCAGAGTAGTTTTAACTTGAAATTCTATGATGGCTATGAATATTGAACATTCAAAAAAAAAAACCCTATTTCTCACCCATTTGTATTTTATCATTTGAGAACTCTGTTTAGAATCATGTCATATTTTATATTTTTTTGTAGTTTTTCCTCCAAATCCCTACCACATATCCTTTCTCAAAATCCTCCCATGTGACCCCCTTCCAAGTTGATAGCCTCTTTTTCTTTACTACTGTTATACATACAATGTATATTTACTCATTTTTAGATTATTTTCTGAGCATGAATGCTTTGCATGCACATATATCTGTGCAGCATTCATGTGCCCCTGGGAGTCAAAAGAAAGTATGGATCCCCTGGAAATCCAGGTTATTTTCAAGAGCAATTGGTGCTCTTATCTGTTGTGTAATCTTTCTAGTTCATATTTAATTGACTTGTTTGTTTTCTTGATATTTGTTGTTGTTCTGATTCTTTACATAAACATACAAACTCTTTGCCAGATGTATAGATTCTAAAGATTTTTTTTCTCATTCTCTAGGCTGTGGCTTCTCTAGAATGATGTTGTCCTTTGCTATAAACAGCTTTTTAGTCTTGATGCTTTCACTGCTGTGATCCTATTCAGAAAGTCCTTTCCTATGACTACGAATCAAGTGTATTCCCTCCTTTCTGAACTATCATATTCAGGGTGGTAGGTCTTAAGTCAAGATTCTTGATCCAGTTGGAATTGACTTTCATACAGAGTGAGAGATGAAGGCCTAGTTTTATTCCTCTATCTGTAGCTATTTTTTCTTCCAGTGTATGGTGTCGAGTTTGTCAAAATGCAGATGGCTGTAAAAGCATGAACTTAAGTATGTGGGTCCTCAGTTCTATTCTATTAATCAATATGTATGTTTCTATGCCAAGCAACACCATGCTGTTCTTTTTTGAAGAGGGCAGAGAATATATTTATTGTGAAAATTGTTGGTAATTGTTAGTTCTTTTCTCTTGAAAATATTTTTCTCATATAATATATTCTGGGTTTCCCTTCCCCAAAACTCCTCCAAGATTCTCCCCTACTTCCTCACCAACCCGTATCTATACCCTTTTTTTCTTTATCATTAGAACACAGACAGGCCCAGCAGACTCAAGAACTATCTGCCCCACTGGAGATACATCATCCTAAGATGTGGCTAAGATAAAACCTCAAATGACAGCAGATACTAGTGAGGATGTGGAGAAAGGGAACACTCCTCCATTGCTGGTGGGATTGCAAGCTGGTTTACTCACTTTGGAAATCAATCTAGCAGTTCCTCAGAGAATTAGACATAATCCTACCTGAACACCCAGCTTGCCTACTGGACATATACCCTGAAGATGCTTTAACATGTAATAAGGACGCATGCTCCACTATGTTCATAGCAGCCTTATTTATAATAGCCAGAAGCTGGAAAGAACCCAGATGTCCCTCAACAGAGAAATGGATGAAGAAAATGCCGGGCAGTGGTGGCACACACCTTTAATCCTAGCACTTGGGAGGCAGAGGTAGGCGGATTTCTGAGTTTGAGGCCTACAGAGTGAGTTCCAGGACAGCCAGGGCTACACAGAGAAACCCTGTTTCAGAAAAATAAAGAAAGAAAGAAAGAAAGAGAGAGAAGGAGAGAGAGAGGGGGAGAGAGAGAGAGAGAGAGAGAGAGAGAAAGAAAGAAAGAAAGAAAGAAAGAAAGAAAGAAAGAAAGAAAGAAAGAAATTGTGATACATTTACACAATGGAATACTACTCAGCTATTAAGAACAACTATGTGAATTTTGTAGGTAAATGGATGGAACTAGAAAATATCATCCCAAGTGAGGTAACCCAGACCCAAAAGTACATACATTGTATATACTCACTGATAGGATGATATTAGCCCAAAAGTTCAGAATACCTATGATACAACTCACAGGTCATATGAAGCTTAACAAGAAGTAAGACCAAAATGTGGAAGCTTCAATCCTACTTAGAAGGGAGAACAAAATAATCACAAGGGGCAGAGGGAGAGAGGCATCTGGGTGGGAGAGAGGAGGGGGGAAAAGGGGGTTAGTATCAGGTATGAGTAGAGACAGGAGAGAAGTACAGAGGGCCAGAAGAATGAATAGAAATATGTAGCAGTAGAAGGGGAGGAAGCACTCTAAAGTCCCAGATGCCAGGGATGCAAGGAGTTCCTAGGACCCAATGGGAAGACTTAGCCAAAATACCCAACAGCAGGAAGATATAACATGGAGAGACCACCTCCAGTAGATAGACATGCTCCTGGTGGAGGTAAGGGGCCACTCACCCATGTCAAAAATTTTAAACCAGAATTGTTCCTGTCTAAAGGAAACACAGGAACAAAAAATGGAGCCAAGATTGAAGCAAAAGCTATCCAGAGACCGTCCTACCTTGGAATTCATTCCATTCACAGACATCAAACCCCTACACTATTGCTGATTCCAAAAAGTGCTTGCATATAGGACCCTGGTATGGCTGTCTTCTGAGAGGCTCTGCTAGAATCAGACTAAAACAGATACAGATAACCAAACAGCCAACCACTGAACTGAGCCCAGGGACCCCAATGGAGGAGTTAGGGGAAGGACTGAAGGAGCTGAAGGGGTTTGCAACCCCATAGGAAGAACAACAATATCAACTAACCTGACTCCACAGAGCTCCCAGGGACTAGACCACCAACCAAAGAGTATATGTGGAGGGACCCATGGCTCCTGCTGCATATGTAACAGAGGACTCCTGTATTTGTCATTAATTCAAGGAGAGGTGCTTGGTCCTGTGGAGGCTTGTTGCCCCAGTGAATCACTGCTGGGGGGTGAGCCAGGAGTCAGTGGGTGGGTGGGGGAGCACTCTTCAAGAGGCAAATGAGAGGGGGAATGCGGTGGGGGGTTTGAGGAGGGGAGACCGGGAAGGGGGACAACACTTGAAATGTAAATAAATAAAATAATAAAAAAAGAACACAAACAGACATCTAAAATAATAGCAATAATAAAATAAAATAAAAACAAACCAGAATAGGACAAAAATAAACAATCGGACAGGCAAATAGCCAAAGAAAAAGCACAAAAAACACATGTAGCCTCTGAGACATACACTTTCAAAAACACAGCAAAGGCATAAAAACAAACCCAGAAATGACAGAAATGATAATATACAAGCAAAAGACATGTAAGGTTTAAAAAATAGAACTCCAAAAATACCATTGAGTTTGTTTTGTGTAGGCCATAGGCTGCTGGGCATAGGTCCCACACTTAAATGAGGTTTGTATACCCAGTGAGACTCTGTAGAAGACTTTTTTTTTCGTTTTCTGAGTGGTTTTCAATTAGATATAGCTTTTTCAACTTTCCTACATATATCCAGACTATCTATGTTTCTTAATAAATGATTTTTTTTTAAAAAAATAAATTTCCATGGGCTGCTGAAAGCAACAAGAAAATGTGCTTTTCAGTGTTTGGGTAGAGTACTCTATACCTGTTCATTCCATTTGGTTTATGGTGTAATTTTCCCCACCTATTTAGTTTTCATTCACTTTACATCCTGATCACTCTCCCCTTCCTCTTCCTCCAGTGCCACCCTTACAAATCCCACCCCCATTGTCCCATCCCCTTATGCTCAGGGGAAACACCCCTTGGGTACGTCCCTGTCCTAAGACATCCAGTCCCAGTTGGACTAGACACATCCTCTCCCACTGAGGACTAACAAGGTAGTCCAGGTAGGGGGGAAGGGATCCAATGGGCGGGGACACACAGCCTCTGCTCCAGTTGTTAGGGGACCAACGTGAAGACCAAGCTGTACATCATTTACTACAGATGTGTAGGGGTCTAGGTCCAGCTCCTGCATGCTCCCTGGTTGGTGACCCAGGCTCTGGGAGTCCCCATGGCCCCAGGTTAGATGACTCTGTGGGTCTTCTTGTGTTGCCCTTGACCACTCCGACTTGCTCACTTCTAACCTCCACTCTTCCACAAGGCTTCCCAAGTTCCACTGGATGTTTGGCTGTGGGTCTCTGCATCTCCCTTGATCTGCCGCTGGATGAAGCCTCTCAGGAGACAGTTATGGTAGGTTCCTGTCAGCTAGCATAGCAGAGTACATTATTATTGTGTCATTTAATTCCAGAGTTTCTCTGTTTAGCCCTCTCCAGGTGATCTGTCAATTGGTGAGACTGGAATATTAAGTCACCCACTATTTTAATGTTGTGGTTAATCTGTGTTTTTTGATATGCTAGTATTTCATTTTCTGATATATTACTTGTAATTAATTACCTCAAAGTTTTGGACTTTACCAAAAAGGAAAACAATGTTGCCATATATGTTTCAGAGAGAACAGAAGTTGAATATTGGGTGTGTCGATTTTATTTATTTATTCATTCATTCATTCATTCATTCATTCATTTAATAATTTATTAATTGACAATTTTGTAGGTGAACAGAATGTATTTCAATAATATTTGGTCTCTATTTCCCTCTCTAACTCTTCCTAAATCACCTCCACCCCCTGCTCCCAATTTCATGTGATTTTTCCCAATTTTCAGAAGTCTCTGTGTTCAATTAGTCCTGCCCATACATGTATAAATATGGATTCTTGATGTGCCAGATTTGAGATGTCACCCTAATATCAAAGTGAGTCACATAGATAGTAGAAGTCACCATGTATTGATAGTGTATACTATTAAGACAGTTCTAGGAAACAAGTATTACAAAGTAGTAGAACTGAGCGTTGGGGACTTCAACACTTGGAAGGCATAAGAAGAAAAAGCCAGCAAAGGGAATCTAAGAAAAAAAATGGCTACCCAGATAAGAAGGCAGACATGTGAGTATATCATCTTATAAGTGAAGTGAAGGAGGCAGGAGAAGGGAAAATCAACTGTGGGGAACTATATCAACAGGGCAACTGAGACCTGATGCTCTCAAAAAGAGCAGATTTGGAGGAGTGGTGGAATCTAAACCTTTATTAGATTATATTCAGGACAGTGTAGGAGGAAAGAAATCCATGTCTAGAAACAGGCAACCCTTTCCAGGAGTTATTCTATAAAAAGAAAAGAAAAAAGAAAAGCATCCCTGGAGGGAAAAGTAGAGGTTTTTGGTTTAAAGATGGGAAAGATAACGATATGTTATTATGTGATTAAGGAAGATCCAGCATAGAGAAATTTTGTTGTGCTCTCATCCATCATGTGTTTATTAGTTTGCGGTAACAACTGAGCATTAAGTGGTGGGTCTCATGTCAGAATTGCTTAGGAACTTTTCTTTTTTTAACAGTCATAATGCCTATAACAGTTAGGTCAACAT
>BDUI01000935.1:121551-142177 GCA_002335545.1 Apodemus speciosus
CCAATAATCATGAATGGGCCAGATGAGAGTGTCAAAGGCCTGGGTAGGTGGAGGTAAGCAGACCCCACACATATTTGGAATCAGAGAAAGCCTCTGACGCTTCTTAAAGGAGAAAGGTTATTTTGATGATGGGATAAGCTGCTGGGGAAACAGACAGAATCCACAAGTGACATCTCATTATTCTTAAGAACCTCAGTGGACTCAGAAATCTTTCAACAATACTTATGAGCATGTCATGTTCATTGATGTCAGTCAGGACACAGCTGAGGAACCCATCTTTTATATTTCCAAATACACGTTTTACAGAATACTTTATTATTTTGTTTTACTTATGCTTTCTATATGCCAAGAACTGTGCTGAACACTACAGGATCATCTCATTAAAATTCTTACATCAGCCCTGTGAGTCATACAACAAATTGAGTCTCAGGGGAGCTTCCTCAAGGTCACACTGTTTGTAAGTGGCAAAGCTGAGATTAGAAACCAAGTTTATTTGACTGTAAAGCTCACACTGTGAATGGTTCATTCATTCCTCTGATCTTCCATTCACTATTTTAATCCATTGATGTGTTTGTTGAATTAATTTTATGGGACAGACACAGTCTATGTATTGTATATGCAGTATTAAACATGAGCCAAGTACACAAAAGTCTGTGTTCTTATAGAACAGTTTGACAATGACTAAATAACTCCATAAAGTGTATAAGGTATATACACTAATCATAGATGCCGTGGGGGAAACATTAAAGCAGAGATGGGGTGATAGGCTACATTTGGAGGGAAGGAAGAGAATACAAGATAGACAGTAAGAATCTCACATTGAAAGTGACATTTGAGCAACAGCCAGAAAGAAATGACAAACAGGTGCAAAGATAATCGAAAGAAAAGCATTTGCAGCAGGGTTTCCAGCAAGTGTAAAAATTCTGCAGTGGCAGAGTCCTGGTGAAGTAGAAGATAGGGAAATGACTTTTGTGACTGCCACCCTAAGGTTACGGGCTCATCTCTATCCCTTTAAGAATATTACCTTGATTTTAGTGAAAGCTTAAAAAGTACAATTTTGATAAAATTTTGATAAAATTTATATATATATATATATGTATATATAAAATTTATACATATATGCCCAATTGTGCATACATGCACACAAATGAATGAGTTGCATGATATGAAAATTGTCTGGTATGGTGGTTTGCACAGGTATATATTCCCCATAGATTCATATGTTTGAATGCTTGGCCATATGAAGTGGCATTATTAGGAAATAATAGCCTTAGTTGAGGAGGTGTGGCCTTGTTGGAGAAAGTGTGTCACTGTGGAGGCGGGGCTTTGAGGTCTAAAATGATCAAGCTACTCCCAGTGTCAAACATATCCAGGCTTTCCTGGATGCCTTCAGATCAAGATGTGGAACTCTTTCGGTTCTCCAGCTACATGTCTGCCTGCATGCTGCCATGGTGATAATGGACTGAGCTGATGAAACTATGAGGGAGCCCAAATTAAATGTCTGCATTTATAAGAGATGCCTTTGCCATGGTATCTCTTCATAGCAATAAAATCCTAACTAAGACACGGGGTGTGTCCATAAATTTATTTTACAAATAGAACCTGGACAGGAACTGAATGAGTAAGAGTAGAAATATATATCTATCAGGAATTGTTTTTTGAAAATGATTTTACTTAAAAGGAAATACCTATTGTGAGTGCGAGCAGCAGCATCATTGGTTGGTTTGAGGTCTCAAACTAAATAAAAATAACAAATTTATCCAAACGCTAGCATTCATCTTTCACCATTTTCTGCCAGTAGATTCTGTATATTTTTGAAAGCAAAGGAGGAATTAATATAAATTCAGCTGTTGTTAGTTGCCAGAATTACCATTAAGCAGTATTGCAAAGTCTATGGGAAGATCATGTTCTGGAGGACAGACATGGAGTTCTTTTGGACAGATTAAATATGAAATACTTACCATATACCCAAATAAATGGGAAGATACTTAGATATATATAAGTTTGATGAACACAGGACAGCTGTAGGCTGAAGATAAAAAAATATGAACATCAACAACACAGACACAGTACTTCTCTATGGAGTGAGTGTGAACATATCTTATTGACTCCTATGTATATGGTGGTACTTCTGTAATCATACCAGAACTGCACAAAACTGTGATGATTCATCTTCACAGTCTACTTGGCTGGATCTGGGGTCACTGTGGAAACACACCTCCATGTATGTCTATTGGGAATTATTTTCTTTTCCAAAATGATTTTACTTAAAAGGTAATACCCACCCTGAGTCTGAGCAACAGTACCATTAGTTGGTTTGAGGTCTCAAACTAAATAAACAGAACAAATTTAACCAAATACCAGCATTCCTCTCTCACCATTTTCTAACTGTGGATATCATGTGAACTGCTATTTCATTATCCTACCACCATGCCTTCTCCACCATAATTGACTGTATCCCTTTAAACTGTAAGCCAAAGCAAACCCTTTCTCCTTTAAGATGATTTTTGTCAGGTATTTAGTAACACCAATGAGACTATTAATATACAGATTTCCAAGGGAAATCCTAACTTAGGATAGTTACAATGTCCTTCAAACAACTAATTATCTACAATCTTGTGGATGATACTATCTATAACATTTTGGTTATAGTTTTGGAGGGCTGGCATATTTCTAAGAGAATCATTAAAGAGCTTACTATGTGAAAGTCTGAAATTCTGTCTTTTGTTAATTTCCCCCCATTTACAGAGGATTACATGCTTCCTGTTCATTCAGGACTGAGAAATTGTCAGCATCTTGGTATGAATTGACACTTTTTGTTTGAGTAGAAAAGGATGTGATCAACTGTTATCATTACTTAGATACGGTAAGCATTCTGCCAAAACCCCAACTTGATTATCTTGCTACTTATTAAAGGTAGTAGAACCAGAGGGAATGAGATAGAGTGTCTCATTCATAGAGTAGCTTCAAACATATGGAGAATATTGGTCAGTGTTTTTCGGGATGCCATAATACTTTAGAAAAGGGGAATATAAGATGCTAGCAATGCTGTAGGCTTTCCCACTGAACTTTTTGCTTTTCTTCCATCCATCAAATGCCCAGATATTTCATGAGTGTATTCCCCCCTCCCAAGAGGAACTACACAATGTCTACCCCATAGAGACCCAATAACAAACCTAAGTTCAATTCCACCAAAATTCTCCCTAGGGAAGCAATGAGTTCATTAGGATTGCTTACTGGGCATGGGTAAGTAGTTACAAAAGCCCCAGTGCCACTTTGGGATTACCTCTTTACATGTTGCTGGTCAGTGGGGTCCTATATGTCCTCATAAACATTATGTGCTGCCTCATTGTTCCTGGTTACCCTCCAGAACTTGCTTGCAAGGCTCCATTGAGGACAACACACACTTGAGCATAGAACATGGCGAAATCAAGCTGGTACTGACCTGGAAGCTTCATTCATACCACCTAGCATTCATAGTGCTTCATGGTTCTACGGACGGTATTGCAAGAGAAACGTCATCAACTGCATTACTCAGCTGGGAACTCATTGAGCTACAACTTCTGGCCTGGCAGGATAGACTCGCTGATGCAATAGGAACATAAATGTTATGGAAGTAACTGACCACTTTCCGATTGGGATTTAATGCCTGTTCCACAAGACAAACTCATGCCTAGCAGTATTAACTGGAGAAAAAAACATTGCTGGCTGGGTCATGGACTCAAGGGGAGAGAATCAAGTACTATCATTCAACTAAGTGGATGTGGTAACAACCTTCCTACTAGGCTCATATCTCTATAGCCACATATTAATGCATCTCTCAGCCTTCATCAGAGAAGTTCTTTTTCTTCCAGTAGATGACAATTAATACAGAGACCCACTACTAGTCAATACACAGAGAAAAATAAACTGGAGTGAGTAGATACAAATGTGGCATTTATATCACTCCATCTCCCTTCAAGGTTTTGGGATCATTGTAGAAGAGCCAGAGATAGTGAATACCTGCATCAAGAAAAAAATTTGCTGGACATGATAGGGCCTTTATACATAGAAAATCATAGCGAGAACTGCATGCACAAAGAAGCCAAAATCTCAGTATAGATGGTGAAAGTTTTCATGAAGCCTCGTCTTAAGAAGGAACCATTGGCAACTAAAGGTAGGAGAGAGAGAGAGAGAGAGAGAGAGAGAGAGAGANAGAGAGAGAGAGAGAGAGAGAGAGAGAGAGACAGAGACAGAGACAGAGACAGAGACAGAGACAGAGACAGAGACACAGAGAGGAGTGAGAGAGTTTAGTCAGGGATGTGACATCTGAGAGAGTTCTAGTGCTCTAGTAGATGGTCCTACACTTGTGCACACACATGGAGAACTAAGTAGATTCAATTGACTTAAAAAACAAGGAGCATAGAAGAGAAAATGGTAGTGAGAGATAACAGGGATAAAGAATAGGGTTTGATATAGTTACCAAACCCAGACACTATTGCTAATGCCAAGAAGTGCATGCTGACAGCTTGATATAGCTGTCTCCTTAGAGGCTCTGCCAGAGCCTGACCAACACAGAGGCAGATGCTCATAGCCAACCATTGAACTGAGCATGGGACCCCAATGGGGGAGTGAGAGAAAGGACTAAAGGAGCTGAAGGGGTTTGCAACCCCATAGGAAGATCAATAATATCAAACTATCAGACCACCCAGAGCTCCCAGGGACCAACCAACCAAAAAGTACACATGGAGGGACCCATGGCTCTAGCTGCATGTGTAGAAGAGGATGGCCTTTTTGGGCCATCCTGTGAAGGCTCAATGTCCCAGTGTAAGGGAATGCCGGGGTGGGGAGGCAAGAGTGGGGACAGGGGGGAGCACCCTCATAAAAGCAGGGAGAGGGGGGATGGTATAGGGAAGTTCCAGGGGAAAACTAGGAAAAGGGATAACATTTGAAATGTAAATAAAGAAATAAAGAAAATATCAAATAAAAGAAGAGATAAAAAAGAAAGTACTTAATACAAGAAGGTAGAAGAGTCTGGTTACCTATTAAAAAAAAAGAACAGGGTTTGAATTTGATCAAAACACATCATATGTATGTATGAAATCTCAACCAATTTGAAAAAACAAATTGCCATGTACTGCATGTAGTAAAAATAAGAATTCTTTTGTGGAACTTGAACTAACTTCAGCTTCTAATAGCCATATTTAGACAGATAAGCATGCATTACAATGTAAATTATATTTCATACTATAAGTCATTGTCAAAACGAAGTCTAAACACACTGTTACAGAGGGCCTTTAAAACATCGCTAGCTCTTTTGCACATTTTTCTATAGTCCATGGTGATCTATTGAAGAGCTTTAAACAAGGTAATGACATGATCCAATTTGTGCTTCATCTAAAAGTTTAACCATCTTAGATCAAATTAGCCATGGAAAAGGTGTTGGAATCAAATTAAATACCGATTGACAACTGTTTTTTTCCAAATTAAATCTTCAAGTTAATTTAATTTGCCTCACAAGGCAAACACTTCAATCTGTACACACTTATTTGACAGATACTTTTCGAGTGCTTATCACATGTCATACAGACACTGCTCTGAACTCTGAGGATGCACTATAAATGATGGACAAAATAAACAGTATACATCTTCAGAAAGTGCAGTACAGTAAAAGAGAAAGCATACAAACCAATCCTGCCCCCCCCCCCACAGTGAGTGTCATAAGTATGAAAGTGAAAAAGTACCAGGTACTTGAATGGATCATAGTGGAGCAAGGATACTGAGATGGAGTAGTGCTTTAAATTGTTGTGTGTGGAGCAAACTATTTCCGTAAGTATTCTTTAAGGAGATACCTCAAGATGGTAGAGAAATTAAAAGTTGTGTAGAGGAAAGAACATCTTGTATAGTGGGCAGTGAGTGCAAAGGTCTAGAGGAAAAAGAATAGCATGGCATATTTAAGAACAAGAAAAAAAAAGCCATTGTGGATCGACCATGATTGTCAAAGAACATATAGTGGTACTGGGTAGAAGATGCAGATATGATGAGAGGAGGCCACTAGGCTCAAAACATTAAGAAATTAGCTTGCATTCAGATGCTTTTCAGGGCTTCTGATGCAGACATGCACGGAGCAATGGAAGGTATTGTTTAAAGAGCAACACTTCCTTCTTTATGGGATTCTGCTCTAGGTGAAAGGAAATACTATTTCCTGGGGAATTTGGTACATAAAGTGGTCTAAAGCATCTGTGAGTATTCCAGAGATTAGAATGTGCACCTGCGAACTATAGCAACAAGGCACACACAAATCCAGGATACCATTTTCTTCTTCATTTTTAATGTGTTGTAAGTCTTTACAATTCCTAGAGCTTTTCTTTGCCACACCGCTGCTTGTCTAATAACTCGTAGTTTTCTCTTATTGACCCCTCGCTGTGATGTTAACAGTAAGACAATTCAGGTTCCATATGTCAAGGGAAGTTTGCTTGAACTAGAAGGTCTTTAAGTTGACAACATCTGTTGCTTTAAATTCCCAAATAGTAACTTTGCATATTCTAGGATAAATGCGTATAGATTTATGCTGCTTAGGATTTCTATTGCTGTGATTAAGCAGCATGACCAAAAGCAACATGGGAAGGAAAGCATTTCAGTTCGCACCATGTAGTTCATCATCCAGGGAAATCAGTGCAGGATCCAGGAGACAGGAGCTGATGCGAAAGCCATGGAGCAGTGCTGCTTCTTGCTTGCTCCTCATGGTTTGCTCAGTTTGCAGTCTTCCAGCACACAGGATTAACAATGCCCCCATCAATTAGTAATTAGGAAAATACCCCCACAAACTTGCCTACAGGCACATCTTACAAACACATTTTCTCAGTTGTGTATTCCTCTTCTTAGATAACTCTATGTTGTGTCAAGTTGACATAAACTAGCCAGTACATGAGTCGTGATTAAGAAGGACTATGTAGAAGATAATGATTTATTTAGACATTTATCCTCACCATTTTTACTAGCCAACATTCTTTTTTATATGTATTTTTTATTAATCATTTTGTTTGTTTACATCTTTCTATGAATGCTTTAAAAAGCAGAAATTTGTTTGTTTCTTTGTTTGTTTGTAGCAGGCCAAAATGTATATTTAAAAAAAACCATCTGGCTCAAGAGAGTGCAGGAGAGTAGTAGGATAATTGTGGTTGCCAAGAAATAAGCTGTATTGTAAGGTAGACAGCAGCAACTTGAGGACACAAGGACTCGAGGAACATGGGTGAGTTGTGTTTGAGTAGGAGATGTAGCAGAAAGGGATTTCAGCTAATATAGTGCTTCTCAGCCAGAGATGAGCATATACACCATGACACATTTAGGAATGTATGAAAAATTTCTGGTCCCAGTGTTAATAGCCTATCAGTTGATGTGACCTGTTCTAAATTCTGGTTGCTGTGCTGCTGTGCTGCATGTAGTCATTAGGCTGTGAACTGACCGAAGGGAATAATCCCTCCAAAATCAGGAACAGCTTGGTAATAGAGTTGGTGGTCCCAAGTATGTACTGAAAGTAAATAGAATGGAAGTCTATTGGAAGGTAATTTTATGACTTTCCTTAAGGTCTTTTGTGGTATGAAAATACCAGAATCAGATAGCCAAACAGCACAGAGTCTGGAAGAAACATCTCACAGAAGTATATATAAGAAGAGAAGTCACAAAATGCCCCTGAGGTAGGAGAGCTTGCTTTCTCTGAGGTACAAAGTCATTGGTTCTGGTTTGTTAAGGATCAGATGAAAAAAATGTCAGTATAATGAGATGTATACAAGAAATTAGGGTCTGGATAAATTCCTTTCCTGTGTGAAGTCTAGAGAGCTACATAATCATTGTAGAGAAGTAAGTATTGAACCTTTTCTAAAATCCATTTTAAAGAACAGCCGGGTGGGAGTAGGTTGACATTGTTGAGTACAAGTTCAAGCAGGCAGAAATGTATCACTTGGCCCCTGACATCTTGGGAACACTGAGTATATTCTGACTTAGGGGATCAGATTTGGAGAAATTTTTCTTATTTGATTCCCATAGTCTTTAAGACATACATAACTGAGTATGTCATGTGTCTAGACCATATTCTTGACAGGTAGTGCTATAATATACTAGTTGCAATTTTCTGCATGTTTGAACCCCCATACATATATTTAACCTAATGATTAATTAGTTTATTGGCATTTAGGTAATACGTCACTTGGAAGGCAACACTATCACTCAAGCAGCATTCTCATGATCAATATTAGTTCATTTCTAAAAGAAAAGTCAGAGATCTGCCTTGTTCCTCCTACTATGTGAGGTAATAGAAGTCATTGTCACTGACAAACCAGAAAATGTACCCTCACTAGACATAGTGACCTTGATCTTCAAAACCAAGAGAACATTGGAAAACAAATCTCTGTTATTTATCAGCCACCTAATCTAGGGTACTTTGTTCTAGAATGGTGACTGAAGTAAGGCAATGTTTATTTGTTTATGATTAGGATGGGTGCAGATTACAAAAGCCAGTGGACCTTCTAATATAGTTAAATATTAGTTAACTCTAGTTATTAGCTAATTCTTTTAGACTGTTTTCTTAAACAGAAAGGATGAAATGTTGCAGGGTTTTCCCTGTCCAATCACATTAGGGCAGTAGAAGGCCTGTGATTGACAGGAAAAGGAAGGCAGAGCTAGGAGTTGGGGAGACGGTGAGGTTGCAGGAGGAGAAGGGAGGAGAACCGAGATGGCTTCAAACAGGGACCTGTGTGGCATTTACTAGCCACAAATAGCTAAGTTTTTATACAGTTAGAAATTTTGGGATAAAGCTTTTATCATTATCAATTCACTCTAAAATTATTATATTGACATCTTGTAAATTGTACTATTATTTATATGCAAATCTGATTGGTTAATTAAGCATTAAGAGTCTTGATTCATCACTTCTCAGCCTTTTGGCTAAGAGCAAGGGAAGAGTCTGGATTCTACCAGGTAATTAGGTAGTGAGGAGGCAGATCATGGGGTGTGTGGGGCGTTGTGTGGTAGCGAGAGGAACTCGGGGTTCCCCTGGAGAGATGGCAGGCAGAGAAACTTCAGGTGAGACACACCAGGCAGGAGCCCTGTGGTCTGGTGTGAGCTCTCTGGCTCTCCTGGTTTCCTTGCTGGCACTAGTGCGGGAACATGTCAGCTCTCATTTTTTAATATTTCCCACAACAGTTTTCCATTTCTTAATTTTCCTAGTGTTCATGAGATAAAAGGTAACAATGCTATAATTAGTATAATCCTAGATGAAATGAAGCTTTGAAATTCTTTTTGAAGAGTATTAATATATGAATAATTTGTAAAGCTAAGAAACAACTCCATTTACAAAAGCATCTGAAAAATAAAACATTATTTTTCTTATTGTTGTGATATAATATCTGACAAAAACTAAAGGAAGAAAAGGTTTCTTTGGATCACAGTTTGAGGGAATACAGTCTCCCAGGGTAGAGAAGGTATGGTTGGTGGGTGGAGCTTAAGACTGCTAGTTACAGGGCTGGGGAGATAGTTCAGTGGTTAAGAGGTCCTAAGTTCAATTCTCAGCAACTACATGGTCGCTCAGAACCATCTGCAATGAGGTCTGATGTTCTCTTCTGTCTAAAGAGAGAAGTGGTGAATACATTTGAGAAAAGACTGATAGTTACATCTAGTTACATTGCATCTGTAATCAGAAGCAGGGAGACTAAATGGTGGTACTTATCTGGTTTTGTGCCTTTTCACATTTTCCTCCATCCATATCCAGGGTTGGTTTTCCATCCTTAGTCAAACTTATCTGAAATATGCCTTAAAAACTTGTGGAAATGTTTATGCCACACATGATTGCAAGTTCGTTCACCTTGGCAATAAAGAATAACCATTACAACAGGTAAGAATACATTTAGCTGAAGAATTGAGCCTTGCATATGGAAAAATATAAAACATTGAGGAAAGAGTTCTAAACAGGTGCAGAAACATATCATGTCTGTGTAAGAGGAAATGACATTATGAAAATGCAATGATGATCAAAGTTTTATAGCAATTCACAGTAATATGTATCAAAATCCAAATTGTCTTTTTGTCAGGAATGCAACTTTTTTTTCCCTCAAATACACTTGGAATTACGTACGTCTCAACTAGACAAGAATCTTGAAAAAGAAGAATATCAATTATGAGAAACTTACAGCTCTCAATTTCAAAACTAATTACAAAGGTATAATAATTAACATAGTAAGTAACAGTTGGTGTCTGTTGAGGGAGGGAGAGGCACTTTTATTCTGGAATGTGATTTTTTTCCCATGCTCAGAGGATAGCCACATGACCACAAGCATTCAGGCAGTACCAATTAGACTCAAGGCATTTCTAGTAACACAAAAATAAGAACATAAAATTGGGAGGGAGATGGAGTCATGGAACTACATGGAGTTAGAGAGAGGTAGTGATAGGCAGATGTGATCAAAATGTGTTTTATAAATGTATAAAATTTCAAAAGAATAAATTGATATTAAATATAGAAGTAGTAATGTACTGATATAAGGCTAGACATATAGCTAAATGTAATAGAACTGAGACACTAACATACCTATGATGTACTGGATGTTTATAAGCATACCCAATCACTTAATAGGGGCAAACAATCTTCCCACCTGTGGTGCTAGGACAACTGGGAGTCTATCTGAAAAATAATAAATGTGGATCCTTATCACTTATCAAACATGGACATAGACACAACAGAACCACAATAATAAAAATAATATGGTACTGGTGCAAAAAGAAACATATATACCAGTGGGGGGGAAATTGGGTATATGTACTCAAGCATGAGTATGTATTACTTCAGTCATTTAACACTTGACAAAGATTCCACAAAAAGAAAAAAAAAGAAAAAGAAAACATATTCTGGATGAAAGAAAGCATCTTCAACAAGTGGTACTGGGAAAACTAGACGTCTACATGCAGAAGAATGAAATTAGACCCATGCCTATCACTGTCAGAATACTTTTGCTAATTCCTTGAAGCAGAGAAGAGAGAGAGAGGAAGAAAAACAAGAGTCTGCCTGTCAGGCAGAGTCAAGGCATTAGGGCCTGTTGGATGATTTCCTGGAGTTCCGAGGCATGGGGCAATAAGAGGCTCACGGCTAGAGGCTGAAGATTCTATTGACTTAGGTTGAAGGAACAGGGAATTTTTTTATGTAAGATCAAATGTCTTATGTAAATTTCAACAAATTGTTTCTCTTAGCTTGTGGTTTTACTTCCCACAGTATACGGACTGCTTGGTCTGGCTTCAGTGGGAGAAGATGCCCCTAATGCTTGAGAGACTCGAGGCCCTAGGGAGTGGAGAATCCTGGCATTGGAGGCCTGGGGGGGGGGGGCGGCGCATCCACTTGGAGACAGGTGGGAGGAGAAATGGGATGAGGAACTGTGGAAGGGTGGGCTGGGAGGTGGGCAATGACTTTATTGTAAAAAAAGAAAGTAATTAAAAAAAGAAGGCTATGAGAAATACACTTGTTGCTGGTGTGATATAGACCGGCAGGCTCCCATATCTTGCATCTTATATGCATCTTTCTATCTTTCCTATAATCAGCTCCACTCCCCCCTCAGAGTGTTCAACTTCCACATCTTACTCCAAATAGATCAAAGACTTAAATGGGAAACATGAAAAAAGAAAACATAGGCAGTACCCTATGAGATATAGGTGTGGGAAAGGAGTTCCTAAACAGTATACTATTTGCCCAAGAATTAAGGCAAATAATATCTAGGACTTCATATAATTCAAAACATGTGAAAAATCTACGTGTAAGAGCTAATGCTATACAATTTTTGGAGACACATAAATATCTTGCTATTGCATTTAGAAGTGGTTTCTTAGGTAAAATAGTCATGGCACAAGAAATGAGAATAGACAAACTCAGCTTTATTAAGTTTAAAACATGTACATTAGAAATACTATTAACAGAGGTGGATGGAAATATCATAGAATTGGAGAGAATAGTGAAAACAATATAGATGAACAACAAACCTGAACATATATTGAGACTCAGTAGCAAAAAGGAAAGCACCTAGATTAGATAAGAGACTCAGAGAGTTTGAAAAATTATTTCTCCAAAGACATGCAAATGGTCAACACATAAAAAGATGTTAAGTGTTGTTTCTAATTATTGAGATGCAAATCAAAACCATAATGTGACATGATTTCACAATCACTAGATGGCAATAATAAAAGGAGCTGTAATGGGAGAACACTCACCATGTTGGCACTCACCTGTGCTAAAATTGGAATGCTTCTGTATTGCTTGAGTGTACAGTCACTATGGAAAACAATTTGGTGATTCTTCAAAAAGGCAAACACAGATTTATCATGGCATCTCTACCTTCAGTAGAGAACAGTAGTCAGTTAGAACATAGCCAGCTGCAATATGCTTCCTGCCCTAAATGTGGCCAGCATGATCATACCCTAGCCCATGGACATTTGTATACCAGCAATAACTGAGGTCCTGGATGGCCAAAAAGAAATCTTGTTTAGGGTTGTGTTCTTCCTACCTTGCAAACTTCCTGTTTTGACAACTGTTTTGCTTATCCTTGTATTTAGATTCAGTTTTCACCGAAGTCCATTTTGGTTTAGTGAACTAGTTGCTTCACAACTGACTCCTAGTTACTGGCTCTAGGTTAAACCTAAAACTGGTGGTGAGACGAATTAGTGGCTCAGTATCTAATCTAAGCATGCGAAACAATTCTCACGTGCACAAGCATTCAATCATACTACAGTCTGCCTTTCAGAACTTTATAAAGCCAGAGAATCTGTATGGTTTCCTACTGTACCCATTTATGCTGAGAGCCTGGGCAGGTAGGGAAGTCTGTCTTTCTGTATCTTCTGCACAGCTGCCACCTCTACTGTCTGTAAGCATCTACCTGCAGCATGAAAACGTAAACATTATTAGTGTTCCCTGATGAACAAACCCAGGTGCAAGTGAATATGGAATAACACAGCAATGGATAGTTTTCCATTAGACAATTTATAAAAGCCAAGGTTCATCTCTTGCTGCAATGCAAAATTAGATCATGCCACTACTCTGCTTAAATCTTTCAAGAGCTTGCCACTGCCTAGAGGGAAGTGTTCAAATGAGTTAGCACAGCTTCCCCAATCTGTCATGACAGCGCCTTTCAAATATTTTTCACTAAGATCAACAGCAAAAACAACAACAACAAAATACTCTACCTACTGTCCACTGTTTCTTTTGCTTATTTTTGTTTGTTTGTTTGTTTGTTTGTTTGTTGTTCCTGGAAGTTCACAACTTATACTCTGCAAAGTATATTCCTTTAGAGTACATATAAACACATTCACCAAAACCACTCAGGATCTTGCCAGTTATCTAGGCACCTTCTTTAATATGCATAAGTTAAGTATGTAGGCTCTGAAATCAGATTAACATAGGTTTTGGACTCTAATTCTTCAACTTGTTACCTGAGACATTTTCTATACAGTAGTTAAACACTGAGTCATTTTCTCTACCACAAAAACCAAGGTAATAATAGAGTTGTTCAGGATTATGTAATGTGTGTAGAAGTGTTGAACACAGGATTTGGCACACAATACATACTCAATAAAGGGTAGCTATTAGTATAATTGCAATAATTACTATTATTACTGTTATGATTTTGGTAATGATGGTGAGTTGAGGGAGTCATCGGGTCTTCCACTAAGAAAAGCCCAACGCTACTTATTCTACTTTTTAGAATAAACCTCTATTTTCATTTCTTAGAAAAGCTTCGTGTTTACTTTGCCTTCTGATTTTATCCTTGTGCCTTCAGCACATTCAACACACACAGGATTGCCTGTTTTTGTTTGTTTTGTTTTCTTTTAGACTTTAAGCTTTTTTTGTTTTAGACACAAGCACTTTAGTTTTCTTGATACAGACCCCTGAGATCAGACTGTGTGCAAGCCACACACAGATTTTGGCGCTTTCCCTTGCATGCATACACCACAATTTGCTTGCCCATTTATCTGTTGATGGATCCTGAGTTACTCCCACTTTTTGCTATTGTGAGCAGTGCTGCTCACTATTTGTGAGCATGTATGTGCCAGATCTCCACTCTTAAATTCTTTTTGGTATATAACCTAGCAGTACATGGCAAAGACAGATTTTGGTTGTGAGGATGGTTTCTAACATCGGGTGACTCTGTATGGAATCCTAGCTCTGTGATTGTATTAGGATAATTTCAGCAAAGCACTGAAGCATAGAGAACCGCATGTTTCTGCTTGATAAAATGGAGATAATCATACTAAGTAGTTCGTGGAGTTTTTTGTTTAAAGGCATAAACTTTTCCAGGGATTATTATTACTTTACCAATAGCTCTGTTTTGATGGTATCCTATGCAAATGTCAAATGTGTTTGGAAGATAAGCCAGCAGTAATCAGCTTCTGTGGAATCAGTTCCTGTGGAATTCAGTAGTCAACGTATTCTGTCAGCAAAATCTGGAATCTTTGAGGAAGTGACAATATACTACTAAGATAGTGTTTTCTCAACCTGTGGGTTGCGACTTCTTTAGGAGTCAAGAGCCCTTTCACAGGAGTCGCATGTCACATATACTGCATTTAAGATGTTTATGGTTATGGGACAGCAATGGAAATGATTTTATGATTAAGGGTCATCACAACATGAGGAACTGCCTTAAAGGGCTGCATTGTTAGGAAGCTGAGAACCACTGATCTGAGAGAACTTTGCAAGTTAACTTTTTGGTAACTTTTCTTTTCCAAACAAAATATTTCGAACAGGCTTCCTATAGAGCCAAACACAGTTAAATTGAACAATCTGCCATGAAAGAGCCTGTATCATGATTCTAAAGGAATCATCTTTATTATTATATAGCTTACTAAGAAAGATCAAAATTTAAGCAGAGGTGAGAAGTTTTTTATGATAGGCTCTTGTCTGAGAGTAGAGAAAACTCTATCAAGGACAAAGTCTACAATTAAGAATTCAGATAAAGGCTCAATTACATATAAGGAACCTCACAGATCAATGAGCATCTAAGCCAAGGAGAAACTCCTGGGCAGTTAGAGCTTTGCCTCTGTTTGTTAATAAATTCAATAGTGCATCACTGAGGTGCACACATTTCAGTGTAGGTCCAAGGGTGATGTCAGTACAGGTAATTGTAGACACAATAAACCATAATTTTTCTTGCTTTTATTTTGGAAAACACACCATCAGATGGAATAATATACTATCCAGATTTTTTAAAAATGGGTGGTCCATGAAGAAGGTCACATAATATGTTGATCATTGAACTACTAATTTATAATTTTAATTGAGCATTCACTACTTTTCTGGGGATAGTCTAATTCTTATTCTATAGTTTAAACTACTACAACACAGGAAGGATATTAATTTACTTAAATATCATATAGGCAGTAACAGTAAGGGCTGGAGTCTAAGCAAACATAGTTCAAGAGGAACTGTGAAGCCCCTGCTCTGGCCACCTTTTCTGGGGAAGCTGTCAAATGCTGTGCTCTCTTCTGTTCTGCCAAATGCTAGAGGATATTCAAGAGATGGCTCCAGCTAAATAGAATTAGAATAAATTTTCCCTGGCCAAAGCGCAATTTGTATTTGTCACTTTCCAGAAACCGAATACAATTGTAGAGATTCAATTGCATAATGATGTCTCACAGAGTTTGCAGTAGACATTGGAAATCAGTATAAGCAGGTACAGTGATCATGCTGAGATCATTAGCATCCAAGGAAACCTAGAATCTTATCCAAAGGATTTAATGAACCACTGTGGCCAATGATGTCTTACTGTTAGTCTTGGAGGTAGAACAAGCATACCAAGACCCAGAGTCTATCCCATTGTAAAGATAGTTTCTCTGCACAAAATCAGAAAGCCACTTTTGATAGGTGCTGCATATTCTATGTGGTCCAGTATTACAGAGGAGAGTGAAGCACTGGGTAGCTTTATTGTTTTACCGAAATGCAGAAAATCTAAATTTTCTAGAAGACAACCACTTGAAGGACTTCTATCCATAAAAGGCTGAAGGCTTGGAGGAAGAGTGGACACTATATAATAGATATGATAGCATTATAAAGCATTCAGTTCTCAAAATCTTCCATTTGTAGCTTAATGGCATGTCACCATAATTACTGACTCCATTCATAAGTACAAGCCATTATTAGTGTCAATGCTATCGATACTAGTACTACTGCTACTGCTGCTGCTGCTGCTGCTTCTGCTGCTGCTGCTGCTGCTACTACTACTACTACTACTATCATTGTTATAGGTGGGTGGCAATTTTATGTTCTATGTTCCAGGCACTTTGCATGCAGTAAGATTCATGATTGCTTGTGCTGCCTTTTCAGAGTATCTTAGAGATTAGAAAGCTACAGCACAAAGAACTGAAATGCATTGTCTGGGGTCACAGAGCCAAGGTGAGCAGTAACAAAGCCAAGTGAGCTGAATCTATAATCTACTCTCTTAACTTCTAGGATGGAAGTAAGTAAGCATGCTTTACTTCTGTGTCAAAGCCTTCCGATCTGCGGTTCTTCCTGCTTGAAAAGATGCTCCTGAGCATCATGTGGATGCCTTTTCTCTTGTTGCCATTTACATCGACTTAACTTCAACATGCCTTTCTTTTAAACTTACAATTGCATTTTGTGTGTTTGTTTTTGTATGTGTGTGCGTGTGTTGGGGGGATGCGTGTATGCCATAACAAGTATGTGGAGGTCAGGCTACCTGTTTCTGGAATTGTTTTTTTTTTAACCATGTGGCTCCCTGGCATCAGGCTCATGTCATCATATTTGGTAGCAAGAGTCACTATCCCGAGACACCGAGTCATCTCAACAGTCTCATGCAGGCCTTCCATCATCATCTAATCTAAAGTAACAGTCCGTATTTAATGCCTGTCACACAACTACATACAATATCCCATTTTTGCGCTTATTTTCTCCTTCCCACCCTAACAGGATCAAAAACTCCATGAAGATGGGAATGCTAGTTTGTTTTGATTAGAAACATATCACCAGCATCTAAAGYGGTGACTTGGGGCCAGGAAGATGGTTGAGTGAGTGAAAGTTTGCTGTGCAAGTATTAGTCTTTTCATTCAGATCCCAGGAGCCACATAAAAAGCCCAGCATGGTGACATATTCTCATTTGCCTGCAATCCCAGCATGTGAGGAGCCAAGACCAGAGAGGATAGCTACAGTGTCCTGCCTGCCTTCCCATCCAGATTCACTGAGAAACTCTGTCTCAAGTGAATAAAGTAAAGAATGATAGAGTAAGACACTTGATGTCCTCCTCTAGTGTCTGCACGTACATAGGTGTGTAAACCCTTGCGTACTCACACACAATCATGCAACACACATACCCTCTTATCTCATTGACACACATAGGAGAAAAGAAAATGAAATAGAATAGAATAGAAGAAGAAGAATAAAATATACAGTGACTGGCATATTGGAAGAGGCAGATGGACACCTGTGAATTGAAAAGTATTACTGTGCTGTTTCAGAGAAGTGAAGCTTTGGGTTGAGGGAGGAGGTGAGAGCTTTGAAATCTTGATCTGCAGGTAAGAACCTATTCATAGACTAAGTCCATCCTTGACAACTCCTGTCCTTCTATGTTTCATGTTAGGCTGAATGGGGCTGGTGGGGAGAAAAGTGCCACTGTAGGCCAGAGCACAAGGGACTATATTATGCTGACTGTTTACCCATCAACTAGTCCAAAGGAAAAGCTGTAGTTTTTAAGGCTTTCTGACTTTCATAATGAAACTCTTTCCATCAGAGATAAAACCATCATACTTCAAACTGTCAACATGGCGTCGACGATCCTAAAGTTAGAAGGGCTATAGAGTTCCATTAGTAGTTTCTACTAGTTTATATTGTTTCTACTGTACATACACATAAATAGCCATAGATAACATCAACAACATMGATGATAACAAAACATAGTGCAATATTGAGAAAGTAAGAAATGTTGAGCATTTTCTATGTGTAATTTTAAAATTCAAGTTTCTCTAACTTAAGTTTCGTGATGGCCATGCTTCGCAACATTCTTAAAATACTAGTGACTGACTTTCATGAGCCAGTAGAAGTGACTTGTACGTGGCTCCAGTACGTGACTTGGCCAGCACTCCTAGAAAATAGTCACAGCTGCTTTCCCAGGCTTTGGACACATACGTGCAGCAGCTGATTCTAGTGCAAGTTGAAGGAGAAATGTTGACAACTGCAGTAGAAAATATGGGTGGACTCTGAATGGCTTCTATTCTAGGGTCTAACACTCTTGACATTTCTGAGTGGCTTGACATTTGTACCTTTGTGATCATCTCAGAGGTTTGCTACTATGGAAAATCATTTTTATTTAAACTTCATGCAAACAACAGCAATTCACTGCTAAAATGGAAAGTTGTTGCTCAGAAAAGAAAAGCTGCTAAATACACTTTGGCACTCTTAAAGGGTATACTATTATGCCACAGAAGACTTGTCCCTATTTTTTGTGTTGTTAAGCAATATAGTATAGCACTTAGGAGCTCTAGACAATCTAGGAGTAGTCAACATTTTCATTCTGCTGTTTACTGGATTGTGAATTTAAGCAAGCTACTTAACATTTTATGCCTACTACCATTTAAAAATGGCTATATAATAGTACCTACTTTAAGGTCAATGTGGGGATTACATTGTTTAACACATTAAAAACACTAAAAATAGCGGCTGATACATAAGTACAGAATGACCATGTTCCAAATTTCCCCTGCAATCCTGGAGAAAAACTCTTAAATAAAAATTTCTGGTGACCACTGTGACTTACTGATCATGTTCTAAAGGTTGAGAGTTTTTAGCAGCATTAATAGGTTACATATTGATATTCCATAGTTCCAATGCTGGGAACTTGAAAGATTGTCTACACACACCATTGTCACTGCACTCCCTTGAGAAATGCAAACAGAAGTCTCCAGTGATAGTGTAGAGATTAAAGTTAGCTTGATACTCTGCCCCTGACATGCGAAATTAGAAAGAATACTGTGGTTTTGACTAGAGAGAAATCTTTATGCCTATAAATGTCAGAGAGGTAGAATACTTTTGACTCTTAAAAATGATATTTGGGATCCAAGGAGTTTTCTGAAGCAATTTACTCAATCAAGGTAAGTGCACAGAAGAAAAATATTTGTGCCTAGCTAGAAAGCCAAATAAAACTCATTAACAATAGGGCAGTAAGAAACAAGCGAGGGCTTGCTCATCACTGTACATCACCAGGCTGCACAAGGTGGAATGAATGAGCCAAGTGTACAGTGTCTAGGAATTTCCATGGTGTAAATATTTCTGTCACAAATGACTTCAAACCACCAACATGGCATTTCTGAATGCAGACGTGAGAAGGAAATGCATGTGTTTAACTATTGTGAGCTAGTAGCAAAAGGTTCCTGACTACGAAAATACTCAGAAAGCAACCAATGAGAAGAATTAGCTGGTGGCAGACGTGAAAAACCTAGACTAAATCTAGAGCTTCAGTAGAAGTAATATAAAAGCATATAAAAAGCTTTTTAAAAGACATGACAGTAGAGTGAGCAATTATATTTACTGTAACACATTTTGTTTATGCTGGCCCAATGTCATTGCTGAGTGATGACTAAAAAGAAATAGAAAATGTTCAATGTGGAAATAAGGAAATAGAATATTTTTGTCGTCAAAGTGAGGTACTTTTAACTTTAACGAGGCACAAGCACAAGCAGCAGCACTTTTGGAAATGAAAATGGGTGAAATCCAAGTGTGTGTGTTTGTGTGCATGTGTGCGTGGATCCTAGACATACCCATAGGCTTTTTTGTTCCTGTTGTTGTTGTTGTTGTTGTTGTTGTTGTTGTTCTGCATTGTACATGTTACTACAAATAGGTCAATAAACACACTCATCAATTTGTAGCCTTATGATTCTTTTGTAGATGCTGGTAGGTGAATGCAAACATGAAGAGCTTTGTACCAAACCTTCCAAGGCAAGGGCATAAGCATACACTCTTAGTGTCAGACCAAGTGATAGCAAGCCTGTGGGTCTGGAAAGCTTCTTTAGTAGCCTAGGTAGCAGTGTATCTCTGAGGTACTATGCTCTTGGTATCTCTGAGGTGCTGCAGCAAAGGCTCCTTAAATAAAGTTCTTGACCTCAAGAATTATTGCTTAGGATGGTGGATGATGAGGTCAAGARCACATCCTCCAGAGAGCTCTGAGAGAATTCTAGAATACAATGAAAACAAACAAACAAACAAACAAAAAACTACTAAAGGTACCCACGATGACTGCAAACAAATAAGAACTACATTTTAAAAAAGGAAGTATTTTATCTATTTCAGCCCATCCCATAAATGATGATCATTCCCAGTGGAGGAAAGGAGGACTGAAGCAACCTTCACCACCAAAGACTTCTGTAGCCCATTGTACTGCCGCAGAAACTAGAAATGTGCTTGACCAGCAATTCCTAAAATTTCCAATGAAGTCCACCTGGCTGTGGAGTCATAGGTCTCCAAGCTGCCCTACTTCTTCCCTGTTTACTAGGCTGCAATAATGGCATCATCACACATACTGATGCTTCCTGGCTTGTTAGTGACCACACACACTCTCTCTCTCTCTCTCTCTCTCTCTCTCTCTCTCTCTCTCTCTCTCTCTCTCTCTCTCTCTCT
>BDUI01000935.1:143785-154964 GCA_002335545.1 Apodemus speciosus
CACAATTAGCTAATCATATGATTCCCAAGAAGAAGGGAGGAAAGGGCCCTGGTCCTGAAAAGACTTGATCCAGTATCATAGGGGAGTACCAGAACTCAATACATTTTTAAGACAGAGAAAAATAGGGAGTTTTTGAAATTATTAAACTGAGACATTGAAGCAATTTTTAAAAAATCAACAGAAACCATGAACTCAAACATTTCACTAAATGAAATGAAAAACAGAAACATAAAGGCTGTGTTTCGTAAGAGATGGGTCAGTGGTTAAGAGCACTGACTGCTCTTCCACAAGTCCTGAGTTCAAATCCCAGCAACCACATGGTGGCTCACAACCATCTGTAATGGAAACATTTGTCCTCTTCTGGTGTGTCTTTGTGGTTTTGTTTGTTTTGTATTTAACATGAAGGCATAACTGAATAGATTAAACAAGAATCACTGACATCACTGACAAACTTTTGAGAACACAGAGATGGCAGAGAAAAAAACTGTAAGAGAACAAAGGGGATTGAAGAAAGAGCGTGGAAATTTGGGACAGCATCCACACTGCAAATTTTCTAACTGCTGGAGTTCAAGAAAAAATGTCAGAATGTGACAGGAGTGAACAATTTATTCAAGGAGATCGTAATGAAAATTTTCCCAAACCTTAAACAGCACACAAACATGTATCTATTAGAAGGCTTAAGGTCTCCAGCTAGAATCAAATCAGTCATGTCTATGGCAAGAAATATTATAATCAAGTTCTCAGAAGTCAAGACAGGAGGGTTATAAACAGCAAGAGAAAGAGACAACATACAACTCTATTCCAATTTTCCCAACCACAGACCAGCAGAAACCTTAGAGGCCAGGGGGGACAGGGTTGAAACTCACATCTCTTCAAAACTATTATTTTAAAATGAAGAAGCAATAAGTACAGTGCTAGACATAAAAAGGGTGAGGCAATTTATAACCACTAGACCCATACGAAAAGAAATGCTAAAGGGTGTTCTTCAACCTCAAAGAAAAATACCACTTACGAATAAGAAGAGAAACAACTGGCACTGAAAAATATATTGGTAAGACTAACCATCCAGACAAATACAGAAGTCATACTATTCTGAACATGGCATATAACTCATTTATATAATAAATATGAACTGATTAAAAGCAACTGGATTAAATATGTTAAGACATGGGTATGTTGGCTAGTTTTAGGTGAACTTGACACTGAGTATTTGAGAAAATGGAGCCTTGATTGAGAAAAAAAATGTTCATATAAAATTTGGCTGTAGGCAAGCCTATGGAGCATTTTCATAATTGGTGACTGATAGGGAAGGGCTGGTAGTCCCAGGTTTTATAAGAAAGCAGGCTGAGCAGGTCATGAGGGGTAAGCCAGCAAGTAGAGTCTCTCCATACCTTCTGTATCAGCTCGGTGCCTCCAGTCTCTGCCCCGCTTTAGTTCCTGCCCTTAATTCCTTTAATGATAAACTGTGATGTGGAAGTGTAATCCAAATAACACCTTTGCTTTCCAAGTTGTTTTTGCTCATGGTGTTTTATCACAGCAACAGTAACCCTAAGACAATTGGCAATATAAAAATATGTGAAATTGGATATTAAAATGGCAATTGGAGAGGAATGTAGCTCAAATGTAGAGTTTTATTTAGATTTTTTTCCTTTGGGGGAAATCTTTTCTTTTATGTTTTTTTTTTTTGTTTTTTATTTTATTGTTTTGTTTTTTGGGTTTTTTGCTTTTGTTTGTTTGTTTGTTTCTTTGTTTGTTTTGAAACATGGTTTCTTTGAGTAGCCCTGGCTGTCCTAGACTAGGCTGGCTTCACAGAGATATACCTGCCTCTGCTTCCCAACTGGGATTAAAAGGGTGCACCACCACTGTCCAGATCTTTTCCTATCTTTATGATCACTGTTATGTTGCTATAATCTCAAAAATCTTGTTCTAATCAAATGATGAGTCCATATTTACTATGAGGCTAACAGATTCATATTTTCATTGCAAGTGCTTTGAAATTATAACAATATAACAGTTACCAAGATCCTCAAGTAACCTGAATTTGTAATACCCATACCCAAAAGGATGGCTTATAACCTATCTGATGTTTTGCTTCTGAACTTTCACATTACCTTGTCTCTTTTTGTCTTATTTCAGGTAAGAAATGTAGAGTCAGAAAACAAGACAATTAAACTTTTTTTTTCATTTTAGCCAAGGCATCAAAACCAAAAAAAAAAATCACCCAACCACAAAGACTATAAGAAAGGAAGAAAGAAAAACAATGATACTCAACTTACTATTTACATTTCTCACCATCTCCACTGCATTTCAATAAAACTGAACTTTTCACGCCCCCGTTTCTATTCTTTTCTATGTCCCTTCGCAAAGGCTGTTTGGAACTGATCCAACCACTGAGTTTTGTGGCATAGCCCGACTCATTTTCCATTGGTTAGCTAAGACCTCTTCATCATGAATCTTTTCTACCAAATCAAATGCTGGATGGTTATACTTTTCTTTGAGCCACCATTCATTGAGCTGGCATTTAAACAAGATGCTTAGAAGATAGAATTAATAGGCCTCGCTGAATAACTAAGTGCTATGGCGGGTGTTGTAACAGTTAAGGGTGGCCCTACCTTTCTTACCTGAGCAGTAGTGTGGGTGGTAGGACATTCACGAGGTTAGGTGGTAGAATGAAGCAGAAGTAGGTTACAGGGATTATGAGGTCTGCTCTAGGCATCATGAGTCTGAAGTAACCAGGAGGTATACCACATAAAATATGCCTTATAGACTAGGTCAGAGTATATTCATTCCAGAGGCTTAGCATATAACTGTAGAAAAAAATAGAGGATACTGGATAAAGCCCTAAGGTTTACTAATAGTACCAAAAAACAAAATGATTGCTTTTAAGGCAGCATCTGTTTGGGGTAATGAGTAGGTCAAAGAGATGCTTTATCTGACTCAAATTTAGGCATTACATCGAAAAACCTAGAAGCAGTGTCTATCATGTATATAAAAAAAATCCCCAAGAAATACATAAATTCCTTTTATATGTTGTGTGTACAGTACAAAATTTATAGATAAAGAAAGTAGAATGTGGAATGATGTATACAGGGGCTGATTGAAGCTAATGGGTAGTTTAATGAATTAAGAATTTATAAGAGGAATAATTTTCTAGAGATTGGCTGTGCAGTGTTGGTGTGCTTAATAGTACTGAATTAGACACTTAAAATGAATAAGATAAAGCCAGATGTGGTGGTGCACTACTTTAATCCCAGCACTCCAGAGGTAGAGGCAGGCAGATCTCTGTTAGTTCAAGGTCAGCTTGGTCTATAGAGAGAGTTCCAGGACAGCCAGTGTCATTAAACAGAGAAATTCTGTCTTAAGAAAATAGATAATATTTATGTTATGTACAATATGCTACAGTGTTTTAATCCCATAGGAAAAATAATTTCAACCTAATTTAAAGGTGGCTTTATTGGAGGTTTCTTTTCCTTTTTTCAGTGCCTTGTTAATCCAGAATGCTATGTGGTTCTCTTACAGCTCACAGGACTACATATCCCATCATCCTCCAGCCCTTCAGTACCTAATTTAGAGCTTATCAGAATTTATTGTTAGAAATTCTTCCAGCTATTGACTACAGTCTAGCTCTGAAACAAAATGGCCTTCCATTTCAACTGATTAATATAGATTTCCTCAGTGCCTGAGAATGGTGTTTCAAGATATGAATTTCTCCATTCTCAGGAGTATTCATTTCCCTGTGGTACTCTCTTATTTTATAGACAGCAGTCTGTGTTCTTGCTTCAGTGAGCATATGCAGAAATGGTTGAGTTACACGGGCTCTGGCAGGCTGAGGTTTCTTTGAATATTAGCAGAATGCCAATCACTCATCCCTGGGCTCCAAAGCAAACAACAAAAGACAGTTTGGTAGAGAAGGTCAAATAGCAGTCTCTGTGATTCCCTGAGAGAATGTACTCTTAAAATAAAATCATTTTGTTTCTGATGAAGCGGAGGCACTTAAGTTCTACATGAAGGGGCTGGGTAACAAGGTGGGGAGAGTTGGGGAGGGATTAAATATAAGCAAGATGCTTCTGAATATGATTGTAGTATCATTCCTATGCACAAATAGCTCCCATTTTGCCCATCCCCTTATGTATATCCAGTTTGTATAAGTTGCTATTGATCAGTTTCTAGGCATAGAAATCAGGATGAGGTGCTGTGAAGAGTAAAATAGACAACCGGACCAGTCTGTTTTACTATTATCTGTAGTTTTATTATTAATTGGGAAAAATCCAGGGTAGATTGTATACATAATTATGTTCCAAAACCTCAGCTGCATTAGGTGTTTTATAGCTCAACAAAGGAAGAGCCTTGTCTTGGTTGAAGGAGACGGATTTGTGCTTCATATGGAACATTGCCTGAGCTGTTTCCTCCACAGATACACCTTGTTGGTATGGGGGAGATGGAAATGAGAACTAAAATCCCTTCTGKTCGGCATCAAAGCTGCATCAGTGCTGGCGCTGGGCATCCTTCCTCTTTGTCCTTCTATCAGGGTGTCCTCCTTCTGCCACACTTAATGTCAATTTAAATTGTAAGTCAGATTTGCAGGGTAAGGTGATGTTTTGATATGTGTAGAGACTGTGGAGTAATTGAATCTTGAATCAAGGTAATTAAGATCCTTCACCTTGCTTGTGGCTTGTCTGTTAGAGTAGATGGGCTCAGCAAATACCCCTCCATTTTTGTAAAAAGAAATGTATTTATTTAATGTGCATTGGTGTTTTGCCTGTATGTTTTTGTGAGGGTGCTATATTACCTAGAATTGGAATTACTGATAACTGTGAGTTGCTATGTGGGTGCTGAGAATTGAACCTGAGTCCTCTGGAAGAGCAACCAATGCTCTTAATCACTAAGCCATCTTTCCAGCCCCCATTCCCCCCACTTTTTCTGGTTAGCCACTGAAATATATAAATGCATATTGTTACCCTGCTATAGAAGAAATTTCAAAAGTCATTGCTGCTTTTGTCTAAATGAAATGTTGGCCCCTTTTGCTAGTAAATTTCAATACCTTCACTCATGTTCCCTCTAGCCTCTGATAACCTTACTCTACCTCCCTACTTCCATGAGCACAAATATGCTACATTGTATCTATAAGTGAGATCATGAAGTAATTGGCTTTCTGTGTCTGGCTTACTTTACTTTGCAAAAAGTCCTCTAGTTTTACTCACAGGGTCACAAATGGCACAATGTTCATTTTAAAGGCTGAGTAATATTAGAATACGGTAGATCATATAATCATATTTTATTTATCTATTCATCTATTGATACTTTTCTTAATTTCCTATCTTGCCTCTGATAATGCCACAATGAATTGGGAGTATACATATTATTAACTTCAATATGTTGATGTGTACATGAATGATAAGGATTGTTTTTGTCTTATTTACCTAATTATGCCATGTGTGCTACTGGAGACTCTGACTTGGAGAGAAATGATCCTATTGCTTATGGCTGAGATGTTGGGAGTCTCAGCTAAGAAGGTCATAAGGCTACTGTTAAGATGAGGGTGAGGTTGCAAGCATCTGTTTCCCAAGGCAGTCTTTCCACACCCAACCTCTCTATTTGACAGTGAATCCTAGCTTGAAAACAGTCTGTTTCTGTTTCTCAGTCAACCCATAATCCACTCGCCTAGTTAGGGAACTCAGAAAAGAGGCCTCTTTCACTAGCCTGGAGAGTGAAGCAAGATTTTTGTTTGGTTTTGCTTGAAATTAAACTTGCCCCCTGTTCCAACTTGGCTGGGTACATTTGTGGAATTCAACAAATACACGTCTATCTGTGGTGGACCTGACTAGCCCATTGCCAAAAGTGTGGTTGCTGGGACTTTCCCAGTTTTATTTTTAGCCATTTAAGATAATCTAGAAAGAAGCCGAAGAATGTTAAGGGCATTTTTTTTCTGTGTTTAGGAAAACACAAAATGGACCAGGCTCCTGGGATGTATATAGAAACAAGCTCACTGTGTTTGGTAGGGAGCCAAAACAGAGTAGTGATATGATTAGAATCTAGTGTCAGCCATGTGATTTGGGATAGGTTCCATTAGCCTCCACAAAGCTTCATTTTCTTTCTCTGTAGATTCTCTGTGAAGTAGATTGCCCAGGTTGCTTGTGAGGATTAAGACCACACATGCAATTCCGAGCATGCACCAGGAACTTGAGAGGTGTAATCTGTCATTATTGACGTGCAGGGTTTGCCAGAATTCCACAACATGCCATATTCCACAATGAATAGCATGTTTTCATGCCAGAAACAGACAGGGGGAACAGTCTGCATCGCTCCCTCAATCTTTCTTTCTCCCACCCTCGTCTGGATTCTTTATTGAAGCTTCATCTTGTTTTAATATAGCATCTCATTTCTTTTTCTTCTTTTTTATTATTTTATTTATTTACATTTCATATGTTATCCCCCTTACTCATTTCCCCCTCTGAAAACACCCTATCCCATCCTCCCTTCCCTTGCTCAGCAACCCACCCACTCTTGCTTCCCTAACCTGGCATTCCCCTACCCTGGGGCAATGAGCCTCTCTTACTGATGTCTGAAAAGGCCATCCTCTGCTACATATGCAGCTGGAGCCATGGGTCTCTCCATGTGTATTCTTTGGTCTGACATGCCTCTTAACCAGAGTCCCTTGCTTTGGCGGGGGCATTTCTGCTCTCGGCTTGGTAGACAGTTGCTCTGGCAAAGAAATGGTGGCAAGCTGAATCCCAGATGTTCTCCCAGGTTGGGTCTGAGTCATGTGGCTGGTCTTAATTCAAAAGCACAGTCTACTAATTTTGGAAAGTGAAGCTTTTTTTTTCTTTTGCTCTTCAGAAAAAAAATTCTTGAAAAAAGAAAGAGGAAGAGGAAGGAGAGGAAGAGGAGAAAGAAACAAGGAAAGAAAAGAAAAAGAAAAAACCCTCTGTTTTGTGTCAACATGAAAAGTTTTCAGCAAAACTGAGAGTTGGGGAAGTAGTATAGTTTTGTTTGCTTTTTATCTTACTTTTCTCTTCTCTAGTTGTTTCATCTGCATTCTTGTGTCTCTTTGTATACTCACATGTTTACATTTGAACTCTCAGCTTAAGATGCAGGCTTACATAATTTGTTGACCCTTTTATGACCCATTTTCTCAAAAACTTAGCAGCTGCTGGGAGAATTATAGACTAGGAATCATTTGTACCCACAGAGACCCCTGGGTCTGGGAGGCTCGCATGACCCCGGGTGCTGCCCAACTTGTAAAACCCTCATGGGATTTAGACACTGAGAACAAATCCCATCACGGGTCTTACAGCTTGCTGTCCCTCTCTGATATCCGACCTGGTTTTCCATTGTTGATGCTTTTTAAAAATAAAAAGTCTCAATTCATGATCATCCTCCTCCATCTTTCATGTGCTGGGGTTACCTGGGTTCATCCATGTTTATTTCCAAGCACAATGCCAAGGACTACACTACATTTATTATTTGAATAAGTAGAATCAGCTTTGAGTGACCAGTCTGCCCAGTTTACTTGAAATGTGTCCCTTTAGTCCTAAAAGTCAGTGATTAAAAACAGAGCTCTACCTTCAAGTCCTTACAATAACATTTCTTCCTAATTCTGCTTCAAAAACAAACATATTGACAACTAGAATTCTGCCAAGGTCACTGTATTTATCCCACATAAGTCAATAGCATTGCAAATGAGGGCCTTTTTGCCTTTCTGAGGAAAGCCACTTATCAGGAACTTATCAGCATGTGTTTATTCACAGCCAAACAGGAAATGCAATAAAGTGGATAATCAGAATATGAATCTATGTGCTGTACCATGATCTGTTCTGCATACTTTAGATGTATCAAAGACTTTAGTGTGTATAACAAATTTGTGAAGAACTATTGCTATTTTTATTTCACATACGGAAAAATTGTGGCTGGGAGGCCTTAAGTGAGTTGTCTAAAGTCATGTATAAATAAGCAAAATAGCAAATCCCAAACTCACAGATAAATATTCCTGTACAGTCAAAGAAAACAGAACATACGAGAATGAGCAGTCATATTGGCTGTACTAGGTGGGACCTTGAGACAAAGAGGAAATGAAACAATTTTGTTAGATGGCATTGACACACACATACAACAGATACCTTACTTTAATACTTACTAAGTGCTATATTAAGTGCTTTTGATAATTATTGTTGTTCTTGTTATTCAAGTTCATAATAACAGTGACATGGGATACCTGGACACTTCCCTACAAATATCCCCAGACAGACAGGATGAAGATTGCTAGCTTAGTAGTGGCTTGTAGGTTTAAGGATTGGCATGTGCCATTGACTTCTGCTGGAGAGAAGCTTTTGTGCCCTGAAGGTGTGTCTGGATGTTTGAGAAATGCTAAAACCCCTTATAGATAGGACCAGGAGACATGCTTTCTTTTGCCTTGAGAGCTCCAGAGTTTCCCTCTCCAAAGCTCTGCATTGGTTGGGTACACACACAGGTTGTTGCTGATAACTAGCCTGGGATAAAAATTTTTCGAACTGCACATAACTCTCTAGATCAGTGTGTTGACTTCGGAAATGTATTCTTTTGATATATTTTACGCAGAGGTATAAATATTTTGTGTCTACATTAACCTGTATTTTGTTAGTAACTGAAGTCAATGTCAATCTAGAAAGATTGCTCTGTAGGTAAAGGCACTTGCTGTCAAGCCTGACAACCAACATTTATTCTTCAAAACTCATATAAAAGAGGAAGGAGAGACTCACTTTCACACAGTTACCCTCTGATTTCCACATGTGTATCATTCAGACACATGTACACATATATACACATTTCTAGTTAAATAAAATTTAACACAGTCAGTGTTATAAAAAATGTGGTGCATACACATATCCTGTTATTTTTCTTTTTTTTTTCTTTTTTTTGGTTATTTTATTTACATTTCTAATGTTATCCCCCTTCCCGGTTTTCCCTCCTCAAACCCCCTATCCCATTCCCCCTCCACCCTGCTTCTTTGAGGGGACTCACACACACACACACACACCCACTCTGACCTCAGCACCCTAGCATTACCCTATATTGAGGCATCTAGTCTCCACAGGACCAAGGCCCTCTCTTCTTACTGATGCCTGACAAGGCCATCCTCTGCTACATATGGATCCCTCCATGTGTACTCTTTGGTTGGTGGTTTATTCCCTGGGAACTCTGTGGCAGGGTGTCTGGTTGGTTGATATCGTTGTTCCTCCTATGGGGCTGCAAAGCCCTTCAGCTTCTTCAGTCCTTTCTCTAGCTCCTCCACTGGGGACCCTGTGATCAGTTCAATGGTTGGCTGTGAGCATCTGCCTTTCTATTGGTCAGGATCTGGTAGAGCCTCTCAGGACACAACTACACCAAGCTCCTGTCAACAAGCACTTCTTGGCATCAGCAATAGTGTGTGGATTTGAGGTCTGTATGCCCAGGTGGGACCGTCTCTGGATGGCCTTTCCTTTAGTCTCTGCTCCTCTTTTTGTCCCTGCATTTTGTTTAGACAGGAACAATTCTGGGTTAATATTTTTTGAGATGGGTGGATGGCTCCATCCGCTGACCTAACCTCTGGATATGGACTCTACAGGTTCACTCTCCCCTTTAGTTAGTTTTTTTCCCTGTTTTTCAAGACAAGGTTTCACTGTGCATCCTGGAACTCTGTAGAACAGGCTTGCACTAAACTCACAGAGATCCACCTGCCTCTACCTCCCAAGTAGGAAATTAAAGGAGTGTGCCACCACTGCCCAGCTCACATACATACATCTTTTAATTAAATAAAAATAAAATCTTTAATGTCACAAAGTTATAAAAATGCAATTTATTTTAGCTTACAGTTCTGTCCTAAGGGTGAAAGAACACTTGAGGTAACACTCTTCTTGCCCACAGAGTCTTGAGATTCCACAAAACATCTTCTAAAGCTACCAGCATTCTAGCATTCGGATGCCTTTCTAACAGTTCTATCTAATCCTGATTACCTGCAAAGGCCCATGTCCAAACACAGTAGTCATGGTAAGCCTCTTTTGATATATGACTACAAGGATGAAATTTTAAAATGTCCAGAAAAAGAAAAAGCAATATTATTGAAGCATTAATTAATTGAGCACAATATCAGAAATCCTAGAATGCAGCATTTCTATTAATATTTGACCAGTTAATCAAATGATGGTACATTTATATAATATTACTAGCTTCCAATGAAACAAAAATAAACCAACTAAATATCAACCTATAACTGACATGGTTATCAGCATGCAGAAAGACAGCAGAACAGTTTCTTTCATTTTATTTGACATTTTTCAGAAATGAAATAAACCCAAGAAAAAATATTTTTAAAATAAGTAAGGCTTGGGGCTAGAGAGATGGCTTAGTAGTTAAGAGTACACTGCTCTTCCAGAGGTCCTGATTTCAGTTCCCAGCAACTACATAGTGTCTCACAACCATCTCTAATGGGATCTCATGCCCTCKTCTGGTCTATCCGAGGACAGCGACAGTGTACTCAAATATATAGAAATAAATAAATCATTAAAAATAACTAAAGCTTTACATATAAGTATGATGATATTTGATATTTAAAATGTACTAGCTAGGTTTTACAGGTGATTATAAATTATAAAACAGGTACAAAAAAGTGTAATAGTAAATCAAAAATCACAAAGAAAAAGTCAACATAGCGAAAAGTACATTAGTGTTCTGAGACACAACTCAATGGAGAAAAATCCTGGGAACTGGAGTCCTTACAAAAAGGGTATGTAGGGGGCCAGAGAGATGGCTCAGTGGTTAAGAGCACTGGCTGCTGTTCCATAGGTCCTGAGTTCAATTCCCAGAAACCACATGGTGGCTCACAACCACCTATAATAGGATCTGATGCTCTCTTCTGATATGTGTGAAGACAATGTAGTCACATACATAAAATACAATAAAAAATAATAAATAGGACATGTAGGACAAAATAGATGGGGACTTGTGAAACTTCCAAATCTGATGAAAATTATAAATGTACAAATTAGAGAACCTTAGAAAATTCAAACACAAGAAAATACCAAATTACATCCTAAGAAAATTAATTGAAACCAGTGATCATGGAAAAACTCTCAAAAATAAGCTAGGTTATGGTCAGTAGATATCACAACAGAAACAGTGCAAGGGAGAAGACACTTAAAATGCCCTTAATGTCAGAATATATATA
>BDUI01000935.1:157295-167796 GCA_002335545.1 Apodemus speciosus
TGGATCAAGGACCTCCACATAAAAGCAGACACACTGAAACTAATAGAAAAGAAACTGGGGAAGACCCTTGAGGACATGGGCACAGGGGGGAAGTTCCTGAACAGAACACCAGTAGCTTATGCTCTAAGATCAAGAATTAACAAATAGGACCTCAAAAATTACAAAGTTTCTGTAAGGCAAAGGACACTGTCAAGAGAACAAAACGTCAACCAACAAATTAGGAAAAATCTTCACCAACCCTACATCTGACAGAGGGCTAATATCCAATATAGACAAAGAACTCAAGAAGGTAGACTCCAGAGAGACAAATAACCCTATTAAAAATGGGGTACAGAGCTAAACAAAGAATTTTTCCCTGAAGAACTTCAGATGGCTGAGAAGCACCTTAAGAGATGTTCAACATCATTAGTCATCAGGGAAATGCAAATCAAAACAACCCTGAGAKTTCACCTCACACCAATCAGAATGGCTAAGATTAAAAATTCAGGTGATAGCAGATGCTGGCAAAGATGTGGAGAAAGAGGAACACTCCTCCACTGCTGGTGGGGTTGCAAGCTGGTACAACCACTCTGGAAATCAGTCTAGCAGTTCCTTAGAAAACTGGGCATGACACTTCCGGAGGACCCTGTTATACCACTGCTAGGCATATACCCATAGGATTCACCGGCATGACATAAGGATATGTAATAAGGACACATGCTCCACTATGTTCATAGCAGCCTTATTTATAATAGCCAGAAGCTGAAAAGAACCCAGATGACCCTCAATGGAAGAATGGATATAGAAATTTTGGTATATTTATACAATAGAATACTACTTAGCAATTAAAAACAATGAATTCATGAAATTTTCAGGCAAATGGTTGGAACTGGAAAATATCATCCTAAGTGAGGTAACCCAATTACAAAAGAATACACATGGAATGCAGTCACTGATAAGTGAATGTTAATTAGCCCAGAAGCTCTGAATACTCCAGACACAATTATCATATCAAACGATTCCCAAGGAGAAGGAAGGAGAGGGTCCTGGTCCTGAAAAGGCTTGATCCAGCAATGTAGGGGAGTACCAGGACAGAGAAATGGGACGGGGTGATTGGGGAATGGGCAGAGGGAAGAGGGCTTATGGGACTTATGGGGAGGGGGGAACTGGAAAAGGGGAAGGCATTTGGAATGTAAACAAAGAATATAGAAAAAAATCTTGTTATACAGAAGTGAGAGAGAAGGAGTGAGAGAGAGAAAGGATGAAATAAAATAGAGACAACACAGTAAACAATATACTTCCAAGTAATATTTCTGTAGAAATAAAAAAAAATCACAATGGGAATGAGAAAATACTTTCAACCAACTAAATCACACATTAGAATTTGTAGTATGTAGCTGGAAGTTGATTAGAAAACTTTCCAAAAAAATGAAAAAGAAGCCAAAGAAAAGATGGAGACAAATGTGTACATACAGAGCTTAGGAAATAGGACAGCAGCAAAATCAAAATTGGAGTCCTTTAGAAGACGAAATTGATAAGCCTCCAGCCAGAGTGATCAAGAAATGAAAATGGAACAAAAATTCCCAGTATGAAGAAAAGCTATAGAACTACATATTCTACTGTTATCTACAAAGTCTAACAACTAGTTATAATTTTTACTAACTTTTATAATTATTAACTTTGTGCCAACATATTTTACAACACCTTGAAGGAGGAACTATCAAGACTCCTTCAAGAAGAACAACTATATACCAGCAAAAATCTTCCTGCAAATGTATCTTTAGGTCCAAATATAACTTTGTGTCCAGACGCCTTCATTGGCAAATCCTTCTAAATAATTAAAGAAATATGTCTACTGCAAATTCCCTTTAAGAGACAGAATGAAGAAACTTCCCGATTCATTTTTGASAACAGAATTACCCTGATACCCAAATCAAAAATGGGTGAAACATCAAAAGCAACAACAAAAACCTAGCTAGTATTGTTCATGAATAACATTGGGAAAATGTCGAAACAAAATGCTTGAGAATCAGCTCCAACAATATACTAAAACTATAAATATTGCCAAGTGGGGTTTATTCCAGGAATAAAGAGTTTGTTGAACATGTAAAAATAAATGTAATTTACCATATTAACAAACTAGAGGGAAAAATGTTACGCTTTCAGGAAATAAAGAAAAGTATTTGACAAAGCTGAACGTCCATCACAGATTTCAAAACTAACACAGCAAACTTCTCATAAAGAGGACCTAAAAAGCCTAAAGCATACATCATGTGTAATGATGAAAGATTCAGTTGTTTTCTGTTTGGACAGGTGCAAGGCAAGAATGTCTGTTTTTACTTCTATTAAAAACTCTGCCAGTGCTTTCACAAAGCCAGGTAAAGTGCTGAGAGTCAAATCCAAGTCCTCTGAAAGAGCAACAAGTGCCATTACTGCTGGAGTCATCTTTCCAGCCCTGGTCTCTAATCCTAAATGGAACAATTTCCATTCCTCTGCTATAAGAATGTAGTTACTGACATGATGTTCTTTATCTGTTATAAAAAGATACCCATTATTCCTAGCTAGCTGGGGCTCTATTTCATTAAGTGAATGAAAGATAAATGCTGAGTGTATTTTCTGTATAATTAATTTTTTGGTTTCTTCTTTAATTTACTAATGCATGAAATTGTATTAAATAATTCTCTGAATTAAGCTTGTATTTCTCAAATAAACCCAACCTGGTAAATATTCATTATATTTTTTATACTGTGCTGAATTTAGTTCAATAATGTTTTATTTATAAATTTTACATCTACTACCACAAGTAAGATTTACAATATTCCTTAAAGATATGGTTCTGGTCATATTTAATTATCAAAATAACTTGTGGAGTCTTACTAATTTCCTTTTCTGTGGAAGAGTTAGTATGATACAAGACTGAAATTTTCTTTGAGTAGCTGGTACAACTAATCTGATAGTACTATGAAGATGGTATTTCCCTGAAGGAGCAATTCTATATTCTAATTCATCGAATGACTAGAGAATGGTTAGGGAAGTTTTTTGTTTTCACTTTTTTCATCAGACAGAAAAAGGCCATCTTTATCATGTGAATATACTTAAAACACAGTTGTTTGCCAAGCACTAAAGGCTTTTTTTTTTTCCATTTCTTTTCTTTGTTCACTCCTGGAGTTAAAACTATGGAAGACAAAGTATATTTTATATTCTTAATTATCTACTACCATAATTTGATACTCATACATTTTATCCTAGAGCCATAGTCCAGGGTCCGGGCTGCCTCTGAAGTCTTAGTCTGGGTCTGCAGTCCTACTACTGTGGCCCGGGACTGTGTTCATGGTCTGTGCTGTCACCAGAAACCATGTGGAAACCCATGCAAAATCCATACTCCTGCTGACTGGAAGGAGCAAGGAAGCTACTTTTGGCAGTGATACTGATTTCTTCAGATGCACAGGTGAGAAAGCGGGACATCGAAGGCTTCGGTGACAACCCCTAGGGAACTTTGTGAATCCGGTATATTTTCATGTCACTCTTAAAAGTCATGCTTTTTTTTTTTTTTTAAAGTATATCCAGTCTGAAATCTACATTTTCAAGTATATTGAGCTTCTTTTTGCCACCTTACTTTAGCTTTTAAATCTCTGTGGCATCTGTAATAACAATTGTGAGATTTCAAAATGCACTATTCTATTACCTGTTTTCCCCCCTCGCTATCCATGATTACTCTTGTTTTTAGGATGTAGTTAGTTATTTCAAAGAAACTTCATCTTGGCTTCATTGATGTTCCACATTTGTTTTTGTTTCAATCATGCTTTACACGTATTCCTTATTTCTGTTTTCTTGAGAATTTATTACTCTGTTAGTCTTTCTTTAATTTGATAAATTAAATATTTAGCTAATGGATTCTGAATTTTCCTTCTAGAGACAAGTTTTATTTCTTCTAAACTTCACTTTAAATCAAAATGCATAAGTTTTGATGCATAATAATTGTACTGTCTTTTCTTTGTGAATATATAGAAGTCTCTTTATTATTTTTGATTAGAGTTCTTCTAAATGTTATTTCAAGTTTCCATGTATATGGATTTCTTACAGTCATATTTTAGATTGATTTAGTTGTAATTTATTTCTAAAAAATTAATACTCTTATCTTTACATTTTATTTATTTATTTTTTGGGTTTTGGGATATCAGAGGAAGGTTTTCTCCTTCTACCACAGGGTTCTAGACGACATGTTTTGGCATATAAAAATCCTTCCTCTTCTTTTTAATTCCTTATATCCAAACATATTACTTACCCACTGTACCATCTCTCCAGGCCCATTATCATTTTTAAATTATTTTCCTTATTTTTGAGATTATCGTATAATTTTTACAATTTCTCCTTTCCATTTACTCACTCAAATCTTCCCATATTATCCCCTTGCTCTCGTTCAAATTCATGGACTTTTTATTAATTATTGTTACCCACATATATCTATATACATCTTTTACTTGTATGAATTAGACTATTTTACTCCAGTGCTTGGTATTCTTTAGTTGCCTGTAGTTCTTTGAGTAGGTTAAGGCCTGTGGTTTTTCTCCTGTCCACTTTGATATGTCTATTGTTGTTGTCCTTATTGAGTTCAACCAGCTTGTTTTTATGTGTATAGGTGTTTTGTCTACATGTATGTCTGTGAACAATATGTGTGCAATTCTTATGGAGGCCAGAAGAGGACATTAAATCCATTAATACTGGAGTTACAAAATCATCATGAAACACCATATTTGTGCTGGGAATGCAGCCCTTATCCTCTAGAAGTTCTCTAAGGAGCCATTTCTCTACCTGACACCTACAGTGTTTTTATACTTAGATATAAATTAGGGTAAGCAGTTTACAACTGGATATTGTTATTTTATTTATTCTGACCCTGCTTATCATTTCTTTCTTTCTTTTTTAGATTTACTTATTATTATATGAAGGTACACTGTAGCTGTCTTCAGACACTCCAGTAGAGGGCATCAGATCTCATTATGGATGGTTGTGAGCCACCATGTAGTTGCTGGGATTTGAACTCAGGACTTTCAGAAGAGCAGTCAGTGCTCTTAACCGCTAAGCCATTCCTCCAGCCCCCTGCTTATCATTTCAATGGAAAGATTTGCTATGCTTTTTAGAAATCATAGAAATATATTTAAATTTTATTCTGACTTTCTTTGATTTGTCTGCCTTTCTGCCTCATGTACCTCTGTTTCTTGAGTTTTTAATCTTTCCTTGCTTATATTTTTATTCCATTTTATTGTATTTGGAACATATATAGTGTGTGTCCATGGCTTTTCTGATTACTTGTGCTTTATTTTGCCATGTGTGCTCTAAAATGTCTAAATAAATCATTTTTATTTCCTTCATGGTTTAACTTTCAAAGAGCAGACTCAGAGCACCAACATTTATCATGTATAACATGGTGAAGTGGCATTCTCTTGCTAGCAACTCATTGTCCTGAAGTTCACAAGGAGACATAGGTTTGAAAAATGTAATAGTCTCATTTTGTTTACCAAGAAGTTGAGTTTTGAAAAAAAAGTCTTTGTTCATAAAAGTAATTCATTCAATCATGACGGGAAAACAGGCCCTCTCTGTCCTTATCTAATCATAAAATTTAGAAGATTATTTAGGGAACATTTTCAACACTAATGAAAACATATATAAAATATTCTTATTTACATAAGTAGTTATACAGATTATGATATGCAATGTGCATTTTATTATAATATAATAATAAAATATATGATAGTTACATCAGGCTAACTCATTTATGATCTCAAATGTTTTTAACTTCTTTGTGTTGGGAACACTAAGAATTCTTCTAGTTATTTTGGAATCAAAAATGTAGTGCTATTAATAATAATACCAGGATATAGGATACTGGAGTTTTTTCCTTTATCTAATGATGTTTTTCTATATAGTCACCACTATACTATATAATCCTAGTCATCCTATAACAACCATTTTCTTGGCTCTCCTTCTCTAAAATCAACTTGTTCAGTTTCTACATGTTGGTGGTATCTGTCCTTCTGCCTCTTAGATTATTTCGCTTAACACAATGTCCTCCAGTTCCCTCCCCATTTGTATAACTGACAGGAATTAGTTTTTATGTCTGGATAATAGTCCATGGCATATATGTACTACATTTAATTTATCCATTCATACATGAGCAGGCACAAGGTTATTATGAATAGTGCTGCAACAAGCATGGGAGTGCAGATGCCTCTTTGGCACAGTGACTTCATTTCCTTTGGATGTAAACCCAGTAGTGGGGATGCTGGATCATATGGTAGTTCTATATTTAGGTTTTTGAGAGGCATCCATACTGTTTTCCATACTTGCCATATAATTTACATTCCCACCAACAGTGTATTAGAGATCCTCTGTCTCTGTTTTCTTGCCAGCATTTGTTACTTGTTGTCTTGGTTATCATGGACCTTCTGAGGTCCACACCTATATTTTAAAAAAAAACTATACACATTGAAAACTGTATGAGCCAAAGTATACACAGCATTACTTGAAACCTACTACTAATCTAATACTCAGTTCCGTCCATTTCTTTTTTCTAAGAGAGAGAGAGAGAGGAAAGAAGAGAATCTTTTATTGTGGGGCTGTGGATGTAACTCCAGGGCACAGACATGCTAGATAATTGCTCTATCATTAAGCTGAATCCTTAGCTCTTAAGAGCTGGTCTCTCTTTGTAGTCCAGGCTGAGCTAGAAATTATTGTGTGGGCTAGTTTTGAAGTAGTGATCCTCCTGAGTCCATTTCGCAAATATCTGGAATTACAGACATGGCCTGCTCCTAGATATTTTTAGAAGACAGGGACCACATCTTTATTCTCCTCTGTATTTGAAAATTCTCAAACACACACAGAAATAGGAAAAGTAGTTAATAAATCTTATGTGAACTTCTACATATTATTTAACTAGATATACCTTAAATAGAAATGCAGTTAAGACAAATATGTTCTTTTTTATAAAATAATTTCTTTTATTTTTTGAAACTATAATATAATTACATCATTGTAGCCTTCCATTTCCTCTTTGCAAATCCTCCCATATATGCTTTCCTGCTCTCTTTCAAATTCATGGCCTAGTTTATCATTAAATGATTGATTCTACACACACACACATACACACACACAGGCATGCAAGTATGCACACACAAACACATTCTAAATATGTAAATAGGCTGTATAATGCTACTTCTATGTATTGCACTCTATTCTAACAGATTAAATTGTTTTAAGGCACAATGATGCCTTCATTAACAGAGCCATTAAAGCTTTGAACTTGAGATATTGAGATTTTCTTTTCTAATTTATTTTGAATAGGGGTTTATTATAACCTGATCATTTCAGAGATTTTCTTTAAAAAATGAAAGATTCAAGGAATGACCCATGCGTTCTTATAGTTATACTCTTAATATCTCTTCCAATTTTATGTTCCTGGCATCATATAGATGATTCTACACATTGACCTTGCTTGAAATGTCCTTTAGAAGAAACTGCTAGCATTCCTTTGGTCATGCCTGCACACTTGAAAAAGGCTCAGTTATTGTGTTCAAAGAAGTTGATGATGGAGTGAAATTGAAAGAGCTCTGTACTTGCTATTTAAAGCGTGGCTCTTGTTCTTGGGAGCTCTGTACTCCTGGGAAAGTGATCGAACCTTTATGAACCCTTGATTGATCATCCAGGAAGCAAGGGGATCAGGCTGAAAAAAGTAATCCACATCTCTTCCTTGTCTATGTTTTTGTTATGCCACCAATTAGAATTGCGAGGTTTTCTTTTATTCATGAAGAGTATGACATTGACTATAATTTGATGGTTATTCCCTTCTCACATGCCATGCCCAGACTTCTTTCATGAACCATTTTATTGATTTTTGGCCTTGTCTCTTATTGCTGGTCTGCTTTTTGATTAAAAAAAAAAAAACATCATGGAGTGGTGGCTATCCCAAAAGCTATTGTCTGTTCATGGGGTGGGATGTTTCTACTAGGTGGGTTACCTTTTTTTGGCCTCAGTGGGAGAGGAAGTGCCTAGCTTTGCAGAGACTTAAAGTGCCATAGTTGGGAGGGGGATACCCAGGAGGGTCCCCACCTGCTCAGAGGAGAAGGGGAGGGGGGATAGGGAAAGGATTCTGGGTGGGGTGGCTGGGAGGTGGGCAGTGAGTGATATGTAAAGTAAATAAGTAAAAAATAAAATTAAACAAATAAAATCACATATGTAGGTATTTAGTCATGAATGAGCTACCTACTTTTCCCTGCTTGAAAACACTTGGATGGCCAAAAGTTGAAAGTGGAAACAAGAGAGTAAACAGGGAAAGAGTGCAAGAGATAGAAGGAATGGATTTCACTTTCTTCCCAATTACTTTACAGCTTGGCTGTTAGCATTGTTATGACTCAAGCTCTCTGTACTTGGCAAGGCTGAAATAAGAATAGTCTATTTAGTACTAGACTGGAACAGGGAGTCCCTGGAGAAGTATCAAATTCAGGTATTTCTCATAGAGTCTGAATTGAGTTCTTTATTCAGTTTTTGATAAATGGGACTTTGTTTAGAAATGCCAACATATTTCTTTGGATAAAATATGTACATTGTTTTAAAGTTGTTATCATGTATGTCCTTCCAGACAGTCATAGTGATTAGGAGTACAAAGGGGCCACAGAACAATCCAAAGTGTTTTCTTTTTATCATCCCTGTCTGGTCCTGATCTCCGTTCTACATTGCAAAAGTTCTATCGGCTGTAGTTGTTGTTGTTGTTGTTGTTGTTGTTGTTGTTGTTGTTGTGTGTGTGTGTGTGTTTCTCATGTCATCCACACTTGATACTACCCGGAAGAAAAGCAAAGTATTCTTATGTGTCCCCTCAGTACTGAGTCAGTACTCATAATAAAAGATGCCTGCTGGGTCTAGACATGGTGGTACACACTTTCAATCCCAGAGTTTGGTGGGCAAAGGCAGGCAGATATCTCTGAGTTTGAGGCTAGCTTGGTCTCCATAGTAGGGATACGTACTAAGAACTGTCTTAAAACAGTGGTTCTCAACCTGTGGGTGATGATCCCTTTGGGGCTTGAAAGACTCTTTCACAGGAGTCACCTAAGACCATCGGAAAACACAGTAGCAAAATTATAGTTATGAAGCAGCAACAAAAATAATAATGATTTCATGGTTGGGGGTCACCACAACATGAGGAACTATATTAAAGGGTCGAGGCATTCTGAAGGTTGAGAACCATTGTCTTAAAACAACACTAAAGTTATCTGTTTTTAATGGAGTCTCATTAACGAAATTGCTGCCTCTATTTTCTGTAATAAAGACAACTATCAGTTGTTTAGCTTTCTCTCACTCTGCTATACTGTTATACATCTATACCGAGGTGAGAAGCGCATCATCATTTTGGCACATTCTGCATTGTTTTTCAGTTCAGTTTGCCTGGCTCTAGATGAGCTTTGCCCATTATACTTGCCTTTTTCCTTTTCATCATATCCACACTCATGGAACTTCTTAGACTGCTGTGTAGGATATACATGTCCTCTTTTATTGGCAGAAAATCATTCATTTTCATAGCCTAGGGAGGAGACAGGTCTAGCTTGTGGGGAAAACCATTTATAAACTTATTGCCTTAGGAAATGCAAGATGATCATCTTCCTATTGTACTTCTGCAACTCCATTTCAAATTATGCTTATACTACAATTAGCAAAATCAAAAGGAATAATTCTGTCTGGGAGTTAGAGATGGAGGCCTAAAATACTTTAACTCTGTTGAATACATTACCATGTGTGGTACACTTAGATGCATCAACTCAACTGAAAATGCCTTTTGCAAAAATCATATTTTAGTTAGTATTGTCACCTTTCCTCACTGTACAAATGAATTTGAAATTTTCTTTTTAAAAATTGTTTTCTTTTATCATGTATATCCATGTGTGTCTGTGTGTTCATATATGCACAGGTTTCTGAATCTCCCACCTATTAGCATGTAATGTTAGGTAAATCTATGTAATCTTGGTAAACTTCAATTTGTTGTTCATAAGACGGGAATGATGGTGTCCTCTCTGTCTATGTCGCTGGGATGTTATTGTAGGGAACTTGTGTGACTATGATGTACTTTGTAAATCTCAAGGTGCTCTCTGAATGTAAACCATTATGCAAAATACTCAAAAACAGTGTAGAAGTTACTTTCAAAAAGTTTCCAACCACAGAGTTCATCAAATATTGAATCACAAAAGAAAACTCTGCCTTTTACAATTGTTTTTTCTTTTTTTTTTAAATCATTAGACATGCACACAGAATCATATTGGTCTAAAGCTGAATTCATAATAAGCAATATTGCTCTCATTATCAGGAAGCTAGTCTTGGCTCTCATGTAAATGAGTGCTGTACTCCTGCAAGGACAGAAAAAAAGCAGTATGAAGATTCTGTGACATGCAGGTATCTAAGAAACCTGGATAGTGATAACTAGGAGAGTGGACTAAAAAGCAGATTCACCATATGCCACCTTGGTTACAAACACAGAGAT
>BDUI01000935.1:170764-183658 GCA_002335545.1 Apodemus speciosus
AGAATATCTTTGCAACGTATTTTGAGCTCCTTAAAAGAAAGCCTGTATATGAACTCAAGGTTATTCTGTTTACCTTTTGCATTTGGGGCAGCTGACCTCAGTTCTCTAGTGTGCTTGGACTATGAGGACCTATCCTCATTCAACCTCAGTGAGTCAGTTCTCTGAGCTTATTTCCTTTTGCATCCTGGAAATTTCACTGTGCCCTTTAATTTCCTGATCTGCATTTGCCATCAGTACAGATTCAGCCAAACTCATCAATCTGAGCACACCCTGCTGACCAGAGAACACTGGAGGTGGGAATTAAATTTTGGTTGGAAAGTTGCTTTTATTCTTCACATTAATTATCTTTGAGAAGCAGTTCTGAAGGGTCATTTCTGAGAGCTCAGGGCTGCAGAGCTCCTCTCCAGTGACTCAAGTTTCCATTCAGGGCTAGACTCCTGTTTACAAGACAGACCTCTATTTCGGGAGTGCATTTTGTCAAGATGGAGGCCATCTTTAAGGTAATTTAAATACAAATAAAATAGTATTTACATGAGCACTGAACTTTCCTGATTACCTTGACATTGTAAATTCTTTTCTTTACAAACTTCCTTCAGTGGAGAATGGACCTCTTGAGAATTAATAGCTAATGGCCACTGCAAACTCAGCTTGAGATTGAGCCTGATCGGCAGGTGTTGGACATATTGATTTTAGAGTCTTCTGTGCAACGATTAGTTAGTTCTTCACCACACGAAAGTAACAAACTGCAGTTGCAATAGGGAAGATTTCTGTCAGCCATACATAAAAGAAGTCTTTTCGACTTGAGGACAGTGTGATGCTGGAAAGTGAATATAGCGCTCCAGAGTTCTGGGACTCACAGTGAAGATGCTAGACTAGGAGGAGAGAGTCATGGAATGGAAAATCTGTGGAAGGTTTATGTTTGGATGGTGAAAATTGGACAAGTCACATAGCAACCAAGTGATAGAAGCCATCTTAATAGATTAAAAAAAAAAACCAGGTTATTATTTCGGGTAGGGGTGTGCACACATGTGGAGGTCACATACCAACTTGCAGGAAATGGTTCTCTCCTTCCACCTTGTGGGTCCTGGAGACTGACCTCATATTGTCAGGCAAATGCCTTTACTCAACGAGAATGAACCATCATGCCAGCTTACTGTTCTGCCATTTTATGTGGTTCAGGAGAGTTCGGGTTGATTTGCTCAATGAAACTGGAGAATCACATTTAGGTCTAAGCTTGGTGGGGCTCTCATAAAGCAGAATTAACAGAGGGATAGGCATCTAGTGAACCCCTCCCCCAAATACCAAGACTGTGCTCTGCCTCTCTCCACCACTTCTAACTGACCAAGCCAAGCAGTTAACTAAAGAGTGAGAATTGGGTATTCATTAGAGTTCATAGGGATCTTTGTCTTTTAACAAATATTTAGTAACTACCGAGGTGTAGAAACTGGGATTTGTTTTTAAAGCATCCACTGTGAACCTAGAGCAGATGCCCCCTCCTTTCCAGAAGCAGGGATAGAAGGATTGTAAGAACCAGAGATCCAGGATACCCAATTATCCTCCAGAGTTGAGAGGAAAAATGTACTTTTGAAATTTCAACAGTATAGTTATCTGAACAAGCCCAGCAAAATGACATTACCAATTGACATGCTAACATGGACAAGAAAAATTCTACAGTGTTCCACTCCTGTGGGAATACCTGTAGGTGGTCAATTGCTGCTGAGAGATGTAGGGTCAGTTTACTCCAAGGATGAGTTTCTACATGGATTATCCTGTCCCAAGTAGTTATCCCTGAACACATGTACATACAAATATAAATGTCCTGGGATGTACAGGTGTGTGTGTGTGTGTGTGTGTGTGTGTGTGTGTACAGGTGTGTATAAATACGTGTGTATACATGTAGCAATAATAATAATTAAGAAAAGATCATGACTTTTAGAGGGAAAGGGGAATTATGGGAGTATTTGCAGCAGGACGGCAGAGGTGGAGATGCAGTATTCAGGTAAGAGGTTCTCAACCATACTGAAGGGCAGGCCCTATATCTTGCAGTAGATGGCAAACACAATACGAACTGTGGTATTTCTGCAGACTTGCTGTCTCATATTGCTTTGCTTTGGCACTATTTTGTTCTTGCCGATCTTTTGCTTATATTATGTTTGCGAATAATGTGTGTTTATGGTTGTGTGTTCCTTGTGTTCTTTTTTCTTTTTTCAATTACTATTTGTTTTTTCCTGCTTATATGTTGAGAGAGAGAGAGAGAGAGAGAGAGAGAGAGAGAGAGAGAGAGAGAGAGAGAGAGGAGTTAGTGGGATTGAAGGATATGAGAGGGAGGACATTGTGATCCAAATGCATCGTATAAGATTTTTCAATTAAAAAAAAAAAAACAAAAGAAAAACTTGTATCAGAAGCAGGAACACTGTGCCCTTGAAAGGATGCTGTTGCAGGTTGAGGAGGAGAAGGAGCACTTTGTGGGAAAAGGTACAATCTGTCTCTTTGGAAATATGAATATAATCTAGTTGGAAAATGCTCATCCTCATCTTTAATCCTTATCTGTCTCTCTCCCAACTCTTCCTATCCTCTTCACTCCCCCTTAGACTTTCATGTATAATGTTTATTACAGAAAGAGAAATACATTGTAGTTTGTTAGTTGCTTCTTCAACCCCGATTCACTGCCGTGTTCACAATTTATTGTGTGTATTTTGTGCATTTTTAACCATATATGTGTATACCCACATGCTTTTCACTAAACTATGTCTGGGTACTTTCTTGCCAGTGTGCAGAAGCTACTTCATTCTTTTTAATAATTGCACAGTATTCCAGTATACAATTATGACATCATTTCTTTACGTCAAACTTTAATGATGAAGTGTTACATTATTGCCTGTTTTTATGCTGTTAAATATTGGTGCACTCTAGTCATGGTACACAAGTGTCAGGATACTCTTGCAAATGTTCTGTTGTATAACTTGACAGCCATACAATTGGTCGTTCAAAAGGTTTGGTTTGTACATATCTGCTTTTAATAGCTCTTACCAAACTAATATTCAAAATGGCTATTGTCCTACATTTTCATCGACAGTGACCATTTCTCCACATCATCCTTCACCAATTCTAGAATTGGTCGCTCTTTTATATATATTCTCTCACACAGTCCATCCGGAACAGTTTCCCCTCCCTCCTCCCCTCTAACTCCCCCTTTTCTCTCCCCGAGATCTACTCCTCCTCTACTTCCCACAGGAAAGAGCAGGCCTCCTAGTGATAATAACAACGGAACATGGTGTAACAAGAGTTTCGCTTTTAATCTTTGATAATGTAACGGTTGAATAACATTTAGGTATAATCAGTTTTATGAATTATTTGAGAATTTTATGCAATGTATTTTGAACATATTGACTCCTCAACTTCTTTCTTTAACCACCCTCTCATCATCCCCATCCCTTCCCACCCAACTTTCAAGTAGCATTTTTTCCCTTCTTTTCTGATCAAATACAGTTTGTGTTGCCTAGCTATTCCTGGAACTGAGTCCTGMCTCTCCTCTGTAGTCAGCCTGCCAGGGGTCATATTATCAAAACGTCAGGCTTCTCCTTAATCAAATGCTAGGCAGAAACTTGTGCTGGAGCTCAGAAGAGAAGAGGAGCAAGAAACCCTAACAATATGTGGAACATATGTAATACATGTTCACCTTTAATTATTTAAGGAAATGTTTTTTTAAGATTTATTTATTTTTATTTATATGAGTACACTGCAGCTGTCTTTAGACACACACCAGAAGAGTGCATTGGATCCCAATACAGATAGTTGTGAGCCACCATGTGGTTGCTGGGAATTGAACTCAGGTCCTCTGGAATAGCAGTCAGTGCTTTTAACCCCTGAGCCAATTCTTTAGCCCAGGATATATGTTTTAAAGTACATTTCCAACTATAACTATATTGAAAGAATTTTCCAAATCAAATCCCTGTAACGTACTTTGAAATAGATGGCCTTTTAGGTTTTTCTCTACTGCCAGTGACCAAAACACCAGCCAGTGGCAGACTGACTTTAGAGCTTCAGGTTGCATTAAGAAACATGTAGCAGCAAGCGCAAGACCAGCACAATTTCAGACCAGATGAAATCATGAAATCACAGCATGGAGAAGAGCTAAGTGGGCACAAAACCCCCACCCCCGCCCTGGCCAAAAAATCTATTTGTAATTGATAGCTACTGGGAGAGGGAAAAATCAGTTTTTGTCAAGGAAAGTGACAGTAGATTTGTCAACCACACACCATGGCAGAACCTATTCTCAGGAGTAGTTAGATAGGTGGAGAAAGATAAAGACTTGGGAGAGGGTAAAAAAATATGATCAAAATGTAATGAATGGCATTCTTGAGAAGTAAATTAAGAAAATTTAATGCCAAACAAACAGAAACTTGGGAAAATGTCATTGCTGCATGTGCACTGACCTTTAAGATTAATAAGATAGATTCTAGAATTTTCTGGACGTTAATCAGCAGCTGTCTAACTGTGCTTGCTGCAAAGAGGCAAATTTGAGGCCTTCCCCTGGGAAGTATTTAAGAAGAAATAAACAGTGATGTCACTCTCTGCAAAGGGAATAGTGGCAAGCAGGCACAGGTGTGGTGTTCTCTCTTGACTGCCCTGACCTTGCTTCATCTGCTCATTCCTCTTCTCTGCCAGCATTCAGATGTGGTCAAAGGGATTCTGTTGTTTGCTTTAGATGTGGGGTGGGGTATGTGATTTAGAGGAAGATGGAAATGAGGGTGATCATTTGAGTGAGTTAAGGATTGTCTGAAGAGCAGGGTTGTAGCATTAACATCCTTAGGGTGTGGCAGAACCATGGGAGAGCATGAACTCTGCGACAGTGTTTGCTTACTTGTTCTGTAGATCCTGAATGCATCAGAAAAGGCAAGGCACTTGGAGTTAGGCATTACCAGGAATGGCTCTGGCAATCTCACTAGTACTTGCTACCTAACAATTTGCCAGCTTTTCTCCCCTAGAGAGGAACATAGGTGCCCTTAAAGTGAAGCTTCTAATTTGATAGAGACCTAGGAGTGCCCTTTGCAGTTATCTGTCATTCACTTCCTCTACTGTGGAATTAGCACATTCTGCTTTTGAAATCTTTCCAAGCTATTGGAAAATGGGTGGGTTATTGCCCTCAAAGGAATGATTGGGGTTACTTGAGTTATTGACAATTATGAATTGTGGTTTCTCACTTTAAAATCTTGGTATTTGGCAAACGGTTTTAGGTCATATTTAATACATTTCTTTTAAATTTCTTCAAAGAGATGAGACCAGAGTAGGGACAGTTCAGAGGAGAGCTATGGGCAAATATTGTCATCATTCATCTTTGTTGTATTAAAATTTGCTTCAGTTGTTAAGCTAATGAATGTCCTGGTTTCAAGCTGGGTTGCTTCTTTGTCAGTGCTGAATGCTTTAAAATTTCAGCACAAAAACCTACAGCTATGTTTTCTGCACCTCAATCTATATGGTGTATTTGTACTGATTGCAAGAGTAAAGGCCATCTCATTTTTAAAGAAATCTTTATCATTTTACATTTTTTATCTTTTATGTTTGCACATTGTGTGTGTGTGTGTGTGTGTGTGTATGCGCACGCATGCACACACACACACACACACGCATGAATGCACGGGTATGCATATATTGTGGTATAGCATTTGTATGGAAGTCACAGAATAACTTCAGGTGACTGTCCTCATCTTTCTACCTTGCTTTTTTTCTTGTTTGTTTTGTTTTTGTTGTTAAGTTTTGAGACAAAATCTTTTTTTGATGTCACATTTTTATTTTCTATGTTCTTTGTTTACATTTCAAATGCTTTCCCCTTTCCCAGTCCCCCCCACCATATGTCCCATAAGTCCTCTGCCCAATCCCCATCAATCACCCCCCCATTTCTTTGTTCTAGTACTCCCCTACAATACTGGATCAAGTCTTTTCAGGACCAGGGCCCTCTCCTTCCTTCTTCTTGGGAATCATATGATTTGCTAATTGTGACTTGCGTATTCATAGCTTCTGGGCTAATTAATATCCACTTATCAAGTGATTGCATTTCATGTGTATTCTTTTGTGATTAGGTTACCTCACTTAGGATGATATTTTTCAGTTCCAACCATTTGCCTACAAATTTCATGAATTCATTGTTTTTAATTGCTGAGTAGTATTCCATTGTATAAATATACCACATTTTCTGACAAAATCTATTATTCAATGTACACTGGGCTTGCTGATCTGTGAGCTTCCAGAGACTCTTCTAAGCCTGCATGTCATCTCACCATAGGATTGGAGGGTTATAGGAACCTACTACTGTGTGCAGCTTATGTGGGTTCTGGGGAGCTAACTCAAGTCTTCACATTGAGTGTCAAGTGATTACACACTGTGGCCCTGTGTTTGTTTTTAACATTATGTCACTAACATAGCTCCAGCTGGCTTGGAACTTGTGATTCTGAAGTTGAGATTGCAAGTATGCACTAGGATATGTGACTTTTCTTTTACTTTAAATGTTATACCTTTTGATAGAGGTAGGGAAATCATAGAATTTGTAAATGTAAGATTGTTTTTAAAATTCTGAATAAAACCAAGAATAAATATTTATTTACAAATATAATAGAAACAGAGAGAAAGAAAGGAAGGAAAGGAGGAAGGAAGGAAGGAACAAAGAAAGGAAGGAAGGAAGGAAGGAAGGAAGGAAGAAAGAAAGAAAGAAAGAAAGAAAGAAAGAAAGAAAAAGAAAGAGACATTGAAAATGGTGTTTACAGTGAATTGGGAGTCAGAAGACTTGGGTTTCAGTTCTCATTTTGTTAGTAATTATTCATGATTTAAAACAATTGTGTAAATGTCTCTGAATTCCTCCCATATAAAATATGGGCAATAGTTAGCAAGATAATCTTTACTGTGTTTCCTTAAGTTTTTTATGAAATATTTTCATCTCTAAAATGAAAGACAACCTTGTGATAGAGTCCCTTGAGACACTTTTGAAAAAAATAAATAGCAAGACCCATGTCAACGAGCGGAATGTAACTGTCCAGGTGTAGACTAAGCGGTCTACTTGGGAACTAACTTCCTTAGTGGTTCTGGAGGAGATAGGACCCTGCCCCTAGCCTAGGGGAACTTCAGGAGGCAGATTCTCTGAGGTTTTCTGGCCCAAGGGAATACAATCGTTTTCCAAAGGTGGAGGAGGCTGTGTTTCAGCTAAGTCCCCAGGGTGGGTTTCTCCAGAGGTGAATGCAGAGCGGCGTGCTCTTTATCATCACCTCAACTTTGCATGGACAAACTGACTGCTCACCAGTGTGGGACTTTTACATTTCAGGGTGGAGGTGGGCACAACCAATTGTTCTGTAAGAGGATTATTGAAAAAAGACAGTGTTGCATCCACAGCTCTTAGACCTATGGACTTGATGCTCTTCTTTTGCTTCTCTTCTGAGTTGCCATATCCTTTACCCGGTTCAGCTTTGGTTTCTCTTGCCATTATGAAATCCACAGGGTTTCAGTGAATCTCTCCTGTTCCACAGGATCTCAGCAGCCTAGATTGTCCTTCCTTAGCTGCCTCTAGCCTCCAGATACATGACATGTCCCTCCTTGATCGCATCACTAGTTTGATCACATCCTTCTGGTATGGGGACTATTTCAATACTGGCCTGCTCTCGGATACCAGAAGGAAAGGAGTCAGTATTAGCATCCACCCATTTGCCTTACCTAGCTAGTGCCTTGTGTCTTGGTGTCTTAGCCTTTGTCTTCACTACAGGGAAAGGTGGAGCTAAGGAAATTCATCAGAAGACAGTCTTCCTTTTTATATACAGTTCCCATTCGATTGAACATTTATTATATGACAAGGACTGTACTACTCTGCATGTCTCATGTGCTTCCCTCTACAATGCTATATAGTCAATATTATTAGCACTTCTATTTCACCGAGGCAGAAAATGAGGCCCAGAGCAGTTGAGTAACTTGAACACATTTTTGAAGATGAGGAAGTAGCACTCTGAATTTATCTGTGTTGTCCTGGGACATCAAGAGTCAAGGCTATTTTGCTATCAGAGCCCCCACTGGTAATATAGTTATGTTGTACCAAAAGGAAATGCATGCAGTAATAGATAAAATCTATTTTTTACTTTAAAGAAAGGAAAAGAAAGCAAAGGAGTTCTTTTGAAGGGCAGCATAATGTTTCCAGGGCTATTTTTATATATTATTGTAGGGATGGGGCTACAAGACTGTTTTGGAGACTTGAGATTTGATAATCGAATAGATCTGTACCTGTTGTTACTGAAAGGTCAGTCTCCAAGGCTCCTGTGATTATTGTTAGTTTCCCAGATCATAGAAAGTGAAACATGTTCTTTTTCCTTCTACTCCCATCAGAAAGCTGGTACTAAGGATCTAGAGAACCTCAGGGAGGTCAAGAATGAATTCCTGGATGTTTTTAATTGACAGAGGATTCAATTGAACAGAGAGCTAGAATAAAGGTCCAGAAATAAGATAAGAGTCTTATTGGCATGGATTCTTGGGTATATGAGAGGGTTTGGTGGGAGGAAAGAGAAGTGAGAAATGTTGTAATTACAATAGAACCTCAAAGAAAAAACAATAAATGCATATAGAAAAATATTTTGCAGCTCAAACACAGACCAATTGGTTTCTTTTCCTTGGCTCTCTCTGGCACTATTTTGTGCTAGGTATTATTTCTCTAAAAATCCCCTTCGATTTGAAGTCCTCAGGAGAGTACTTGCAGCCGTTTTCTGCAGTGTCTGTCATCTTTATTGCCATTTTCAATCACGATAGTCAATAGATATCAGGAACCAGTGTCGTTTTTGTAACAGGGTCAGTAGTTTGCTCCATGTTTAATGCTGACAAGTCACTCTGCTTCTCTAGACTTGTTCTTCCATCTGTCATGATCCTTAGTCTCCATTCCTCTCGGAGATATTGAAGCAGTCAAATCATTAAATACAGACTGCTGTGAAAGGAATGTGGTCCAAAATATAGACAGTCTGTTGGGGCCAACTAGATGGCTCAGTGGGGAAAAGTGCTAGCTGAGCAAGTCTGAGGATTTGATATTGACCCCAGTTCCTAGATACCTAGCATCTATCTGCAAAGCTAGGTTTGGTGGCATACATCTGCAATTCTATTACTCCTATGTGAATATGGGAGGTGCCTGGTAGCTCACAGACCAGTGATGGAGTATGTACTGCAGCAGCAAAATCATCAAGAAAGACCTTACCTTAACAAGATGGAARGCAAGAAGCAGTTCTTGAAAGATAAACGCTGACCCCTACTTGCTCATTGTGTCATGTTTAAGTCAGCCCCCAAGTCTATAATAAAGAAATGGTTTTCATAAAAAGATTCTAGAAGTTTACACACACACACACACACACACACACACACACACACACACACACACACACAAATGAAATCAAATCAAATCAAAACAAAACAAAACATAACAAAATAAAACAAAAAAAACCTGGGGTCATCGAGATGGCTTAGTACATAAAGGTGCTTGCAGCCAATCTAACGACCTGAGTTCAATCTCTAGAACTCACAGGATAGGAGAGAACTAGCTCCTACAAATTGTCCTTTAACCTCCGCATGGGCACATGGCAAAAGAGTGTACACTCATTCAACACACTTATGCATGCAATACATGTTTAAAAAGTAAGACACCTAGCCGATCAGGTATTATAACTTAGTCTTAAATATACCTACAACACTCAAATTAGCATATTCTTAGACAAGATCATCTAAGAGAATTGTTTAGCAAGAAGGTGTTGAAAATCTCATGTAGTTTCTTGACTGCTTGCATCTCAAACCACTGGCAATGCATGACCTCATAGAGACTAGTGCTTTCTTGTAATCACATGTCTATGTAAGAAGTAGAATTCTGCTGTTGCCTAATATTGCAAGAGTGTTAGACTGCGTATTGCTTGATTCAAAGTCTGGTCTCTAGTGAATGTTCTTCATTTTAGTACTATTGTCAAGTCAAATGTAGATCTTCGTCAATGTTCTATTTCTGTGAAGAGACACTAAGACCATGGCAACTCTTCCAAAGGAAAATATTTAACTGGGGATGGATGGCTTACAGGTTAAAGATTTAATCTATTGTCATGACAGGAAGCATGTGGCACACAGGCAGACATAGTGCTGGAGTGGTAATTGAGAGTTCTACATCTCAATCCATAGAGAGCAGGAAGTGAACTGGGTTGGGCATATGAAACCCTAAAGCTCACCCCTAGTCACACACTTCCTCCCAAATAACAACACCCACTCCAACAAGGCCATTTGTCCTACTGCTTGTCAAGTATCATTAATCCCTAGAGACCAAGCATTCAAATGCATGAATCTATGCATGAATCTATGGGGGCAATTTCTATCCAAACCAGTGCAAATCCTTATATAAAATGTTTATATCTGAATGTGTTGCATTTGGGTCTCTTCTAGTAAAACATCTGTCTTGAGGAAAACCACAATGCAGTGATAGCTGTAACTCTATCTTCCACTATGTGATCCTAGGATGTTTCTTTTTCTTGTCTGTTTTTGCACTACTAGACATGGAGCCAACTCAAAGTCTTATGCATACCAGACTAGTGCTTTGCCACTAAGCTATATTCTCAGCCCTTGAACTAATCCTTAATCATCTAATTTTCTTAACTCTGTAAACGGAAAGGCATATCACAAACAAGTACTTAGCTCTTCATGGAATTGTGGCAAAGAATCAGAGATAATTTACACAGGCCTATAGATTGTGCTTGTCTTCATACTATCATTTCAAGCAGCCAGTCTTACTTGTATTAAGATTTCCTGAAGTTTTGTGGAGATAGTTGACCAGTGCCTTGGTCTTATTAAACCGTTGTTTCTTCACCAAAGCAATAGGGACAATGACGATAGTCTTAAGGTGTTCTTTTTTTGTTTGTTTTAGAACAAGTGAAATGATTCCTGCAAAGCTCATAGGGCACTTCCTGGAATATCCAAGTATTATTCCAGCTATTTCTGTCATTGTTCTGTTGCTATCCTAAATGCCTCTCTGGGTTTCTTGGTTCTTGACTTTCCAGTGGTACACTTTTTGGGCCAACCCACCCCAGCTGAGACTTTTGATACCTGTGATGTATCCACTGTCAAAGGTAAGCAGAAGAGATGGGCTTTTTTTGCATGAGGGAGCTCCTGACATGAAGAGGGCTTCCTACGAAAGCATTGCACAGTGTCCATCAGTCTACTCCTGCAAAAGAGCTGATTCTCTGGACCTGAAAATGGTTCACATGGTGACAAAAATGGGGACAAAGAAGAGCTGCTTAACAATTCCCCCAGGACACTGGACCCACACACTGCATGGGGTTCTGTCAGTCCCCCTCCTTACTACCACGCCTCCACTGTCAGCCCTGCCAGCCATGTATTCCCTTCTGGCATTCCTCCAAGACAACAGGCTGGAGAGCCCTTTGTCTCCTCCCCAAGTAATACATGGAGTTCAGCAACTACATGCTGCCATAGTTACAATTCCTACCTGATCAATAGAGCTGGGAATTGAGCCCTGGTGACAGGACCTGCCTTAAACAGTGCCACCTCCCAGGGCATCATCTGCTTCATCTTGGTGATCAACCTGCCCTATTCAACACCAGCTGTGTACCCACACTGTGAACCTTTAATAATGTGTTAGTCTTTGTATTGAGGGATGCTCAAGGCAACTGTTTCATGAAAATTCTGCTTCTTGGGTTACTCAATGTTTCTATCTTAATTTTTCTTGCCCGAACTACTTACTTTTACATTGCAGATGCTTTTTAAATGGTATATATAGCAATAGCAACAGCTAATGTATTGTTCTATTTCTTTATAAATTTAACCTTTTACCCACAGGATATATGTTGGTCATCTGTTATATGTTAGGCACCTTTTTAGGCACACAGAATATGAGTATAAGAAAAATAGACTCAGATTACCATAATGGAGCTCATAGACTAGTAGAAGAGACAGACAGAGGGAAATTAATTCAGATACTTATAAATTATAATAAGATCTAAAGCAAAGACAATATAGTCTGAAATGTTGTAACAAGGGAGACATATTAGAGATTTGGAGTATCATGAAGAAAGGACCTTCTGAGGGAAATGATGTCTAAACCATGTCCTGAAATATGAAYACATAGAAAAAGGTAATCATCCGCACAGAGAGAACAGTGTGTCCAGAGGCTTTAATGTAGGTCCTTGAAGTAGTCATATGACTAAAGTTGATAGTTACACAGGAAGAAAAGATGTTCACTGTGACAAGACACCCTACAGAGAGTCTCGTTGGGCATACAGTAATGAGTCGTCTATGTTGAACATAGTGGAAAGCCACTTAAGTGAAGAATCTAATTAATGCAATTTGTATTTAAAACATATTATTTGAGAACCTATGTAAAACTGGGCTGAAAAATTGCAAGGAGCAAAACCAGGATAGGTAGATGGCCATGATAATAGTTAAGGAAGATATACTGGTGGCTTAAGCCAGGGTTATAGTGGTCATGAAGACAAATGAAGAGATTCAGTATACATTCTTAAGTTAGAACAAAAAATGACTTTTTGATGAACTGGGTTTGGAGATTGAGGACAGATTAGGGTCAGGAAAGACATGTCACTTGAGAAACTTAAGTAGTGTTAACAGTTGTGGATATAAGAAAGTATCCTGAAGCATACAGAGTTTAGCTTTCTTCCTATATGGCATTTGGTTGACAGTGCCATTTAGTGTCTGCATCATAAATGCTGACTTTGATAGGGTTATTTGGTTTTCTGGGTTCTAACTTTTTGAGTTCTTTGTATACATTGGATATTAGCCCTCTGTCCGATGTGGGGTTGGTGAAGATCTTTTCCCAATTTGTAGGTTGCCGATTTGTCCTTTTAACAGTGTCTTTTGCCTTACAGAAACTCTGTAGTTTTA
>BDUI01000936.1:0-11681 GCA_002335545.1 Apodemus speciosus
CTTTTTGCCACTATATAACAAACTACTTATGAAAAAGAATAATTTGTTTTTAATCTCAGATTTGAAGGCTGTCTGTCCAAATGTCATAGCATACATAACTCCACAGCAAGGGCTRCCCTAGACCACACTGAAAAGGGGGTGATCAATTATATAACAAGGAAGTGAGTACATTACAACTCCAACCAGGAACTACAAAGAGAGAGCCTGGTGTCCAATAAGCCCTACCAAGAGTGTGSCCCAAATGTCTGAGAGACACCCCCCTTGTCTCCTCCACTCTCAAAGGTTCCTCATCATTTCTCCAAACTATCACCTTGACCACCAAGTGTCCAGATGCAAAAAGACCCTTGGTGGGGGCAGGTGGATGGATGGGTTGAGGGGTTGTCACTTAAATCACACCCAAACTAGTACAAATGTTCCCAAGGAATACGGAATAGGCAAGGCAGCAGCCTGAGAGATGACACTTAGCAATAACTGTCACATTTCTGCCTATTTATCAGTAAAATAAACAAGTATGTACTGAGGTCTTTCCTCATGCCATAGATGTCCTTGCTGCTGGGCACACAGAGTGCCGGCAAACTTCCAGCTAACTGTGGGAGGCAATCAGCAAGTTAACAATTTACTTGCACAGGTAAGCATTCTACTTAGAAAAAAAGGCATGTGGCTTTAACAGGCCAGAAAGGAGAGGGAGGGTATGCGTGCTTCAGACAGACTCATTATCTATCTCTTTATGTAAGAGATACTCAAAATTACACAAGACATCTAGCCCGTCTACTGCATTCCAGTCCTTGTCTAGGGCAATTATTAACCATTTTAAGTTGGATTTTTAATTGGGTTTCTACTTCAAGTGGAAGGGCTTACTGAATAATGTGCAACTAACACAAGAGGCTTGTGGGGTAGAATGTTAGCAAAACTCGAACCAACTGGGCTTCTGTGGTGCTAATCTGAAGTTTAACAGCTATACAATTAAACAAAAATTTAACTAAACATTTCATTGGGTTTTCAAAAAACAAACAAACAAACAACAAGAACGAAAAGGCTGTCTTAGTGAGGACCTATGCAGAGTCCTCTGCAACCAAGAAAGATGGCCCTGGTGCTCAGCTGCTCCCTGCCGGCCTGGACACCACACTTCTGACAACATTATGGTGGGACTGGCAAAAACAAAGGGACAATGCACATAGGCCAAAGGGGGGRAGCAGGATGAGTTCTGATTGTCACAACAATTCTCCACATCCATAGATTATGTCATCTTTGACAAGCAAATTGTCAAAGAAAACCTGGAGTTTACAAATTGATTACATTGTTAACATGCTGAATCCAACTTAAAAAAGAAAAAAAAAGCCTCCCTGAGTCTAACAGAGGTAAACTGTGTTAGGATTTAGAATGAAAATATAAACATCCACCACCCCCACCTTACCTACCATACCCCCAACCCTTGGCAGAGGGACCTCGAGAACAGAGAAGACTGTCAGGCTTTGTGTGGGTTTCCCAACTTGGAAAATGGACAAAAAGTAGCAACCCCAGTTTCCTCTCGTGCTCCTTCTGCTAAGGAGCATCCTCCCAGCAGGGAGGAAGGCTAACAAGGTGCTGGTTCCCACCAGAGAAGCTTCAGAGGCTTAAGAATGAAGGCATGAGTTCTTTATGTATTTTGGATATTAGCCCTCTATCGGATGTGGGATTAGTGAAGATTTTTTTCCCAATCTGTGGGTTGTCAATTTGTCTTATTGACTATGTCCTTTGYCTTACAGAAGCTTTCTAGTTTCATGAGGTTCCATTAATCAATTCTTGATCTTAGAGCATGAGCCATTGGAGTTCTGTTTAGGAAATTTCTACCTATGCCAATGAATTTAAAGCTCTTTCCCACTTTCTCTTCTATTAGATTCAGTGTATCTGGTTTTATGTTGAGGTCCTTGATCCACTTGGACTTGAGCTTTGTGCAAAGTGACCAAAATACCAAACAATCCAATCAAAAAATGGGGTATAGAACTAAACCGAGATTTCACAATCTCGAATGTCTAAGAAGCAAGTAAAGAAATGTTTAGAGTCCTTATTAATCAAAGAAATGCAAATCAAAATGACCCTGAGATTCCACCTTACACCAATCAGAATGGCTAAGATCAAAACCTCAGGTGACAACACATGTTGAAGAGGATGTGGAGAAAGAGGAACACTCCTCCATTGCTGGTGGGATTGCAAACTGGTACAATCTCTCTGGAAATCAATCTGGAGGTTCCTCAGAAAATTGGAAATAGATTTCTTACTGAAGACCCAGCTATACCACTCTTGGGAATGTATAAAGTAAACAAACAAACAAACAAACAAATAATTATTAAAAAGAAAAAGAAAAAAAAGAATGAAAGCATGAGCTAAATTTGATGGCCCAGGAATGAGAAGCACCCACAAGAGCAGCTTCAAAGTTTGTATCGTCAATACCCTTTGCACCCCTGTGCATTTCAGTGTTCTAAAGAGGCTAGAGAACATGACAAGTGTCCAGTCTCAGATAGCAAATACTGCTATACTCGGATCCTGAGGAAAGGCCTATAGGCATAATAATAATCTAGGGGTTCTCAGTGGGCTGGCAGGGTCCTGCTCAGTTACCCTACTGTGGCCACCACCTGCCAAGTACTGCAGCTGTACCTGCATGTACACGTGCACACGATGCAGGAGCACAAGCATTTAAGTGGGTCTCGGTAGATGAGCAGGTAAGGATGGTTACTATGAAGAACCAGTAGACAGTCTACCAAATGAGCAACTCCACAGCAAAAAGAACAATGCAAGGAGTAGGGAAACTTGGAAAAAAAACCAACTTAACACTCTCAGAGTTCYAACTCTATTAGGTTCCTGAAACAAACGAGAAGACACTGTAACAGATGATAATCACAAATTTTTTTTWAAAAAAAGAGCTTTTGGAAGTCAAAAYAAGAAGAAGATACACATTTTGGCAGAAGGGCCACAACATTAGGTGACAAAACTAGCATCCTGCCCGTCCGCAGGGGCACGTGGAGCAAGAGCGGCTGGACGACAGGGCCAGAAGCAGAGCAGAAACAGGAGGCACCAACCAACCMATCCAGAAGGACAGGAAAACAGCATAAAGAAGGCAAATTATCTGAGAAAAGGCTCAGTGCAATTTTCCCAAGGCACTGTGAGGCGGGGAAGGCATGTGTCCCTCTATAAATACAGCTCATGCACCACAAGAAATGAAGGTCTCAAAAGCTTCCAGATCTCTCAAAAAGACAACAAATTGTACTAAGCTCATTTTTTCAATACTACCTGGAAGCCATAAGTCAATGAAGCAATTCCTTAAATACCTCAGGATAGATTACCAAAACAATGTATGTGAGTAGTTAATATATGTGCAAAATGGATCTAAATAGTAAAAAACCTCATCCTAAAACAAACATAACAAATTATTCCATAGTAAAAGAAAGGCAGTTACAGTACCTGAGGTATAAACATGAGCACACACAGTCATACAAATACAAACAGTATGCTGTGATTTAACTATATTTTGTGTCACACCTACAGTGGACCCGGGAGAGGAGAAACATATATTTCTCCATATAAAGCAGCATTTTTGAGAACAGCAGAATTTTTCATGAAATCTAAGTGTAATGGTATGTGCTTTATAATTCCARCACTTGGGAGGTAAAGACAAGAAGACCCAAGGTCAAGGGAAAAGGTGAGAGGGGGTGGGGTGGTTACAGTGGTGAGTTAGTTGCAGGCAAGATRGCTCAGTGGGTAAAGGCGCTTGCTGCCAAGCCTAAACTCCTGAATCCAATCCCCAGGATCTATCTGGAAGAAAGGAGAGAACTGATTCCTGCAAGTTATCCTCTGACTACCATGCACCACATATGCAGACACAAACTAAGTGTTTTCTATGCATTATTTTACAAGACATGAGCAAGCAGATAATGGATGCTCTAAATGTCTTCAACCGAACTGACACAGCACCACAATTCAAGCCCCGTGYTTCTGGCACTGCTGGMAACAGCTATTCTGAAATGAAAAGCCAAGTCCCTTGGAAGTCCCTGGACCACACGATGCACACGAGACCCACAAGCACTGCACAGCTAGCTCTATCAACAAGCCAAGGTCAGCCTCCATCACTGCTGTCAGTTCTTTTCTATATACCCTCCAAACATCGTGTGTCTTGCCTCAGCATGTGTGTCTGTCTCAGCTGACTTCACTCTGCCTGTCAGCTGGAGTCTGAGGAAGCAGCAGGAAACTGCAGCACACCACTGGAAGTTTTCTGGGGTGTTTATCTCTGGGGTGTTTATCTCTAGGGAGTCCTGACAGATGCAGCTCAACTATGCAGTGGAAAGCAGAACAAATACATACAGGAGTTAGCACAAAATCCTTCATCGCGTGTCCTTTCATGTGCTTGCTTCAGCAGANAACAGCTATTCTGAAATGAAAAGCCAAGTCCCTTGGAAGTCCCTGGACCACACGATGCACACGAGACCCACAAGCACTGCACAGCTAGCTCTATCAACAAGCCAAGGTCAGCCTCCATCACTGCTGTCAGTTCTTTTCTATATACCCTCCAAACATCGTGTGTCTTGCCTCAGCATGTGTGTCTGTCTCAGCTGACTTCACTCTGCCTGTCAGCTGGAGTCTGAGGAAGCAGCAGGAAACTGCAGCACACCACTGGAAGTTTTCTGGGGTGTTTATCTCTGGGGTGTTTATCTCTAGGGAGTCCTGACAGATGCAGCTCAACTATGCAGTGGAAAGCAGAACAAATACATACAGGAGTTAGCACAAAATCCTTCATCGCGTGTCCTTTCATGTGCTTGCTTCAGCAGARCATCCTTCCTCCTGTGTCTGCCTCAGCTAAATGTTCCTTCACTTGTTTGCCCCAGCAAAACACCATCCAACTGACTTTCCAAAAAACCCTTACGTTTCCTCTTCAAGTGTGGGTTCTGGGAATCATCAGGCTTGATGGCAAACCCTTATAGAGGTCTGGAGTTAAATGCTGGACTAAAGATGAGGAGGAAATGAGGTGTTCTGTTAGCTGGTGAGGCTAACACCCCAGGTAGAAACAAATTTTCTAGTTTTAWTTGCTGTAACCTCTGGGAGACAAACGTACACACKCTGAGATATTCAGAGAACTTGTTTGGAAAGTATCTTTGTGTTAGAGTGGGGATTCAAAGTCTCAAGGACCTTACTTCAGACAAGAAGCTAAAAGTCATTCACAGCTGAGTTTGGGCCATGTCCAATTTCATCTTGAGGCTTTAAATACATAACATCAAAAGATCACTTTTGAGGTCAAACTTAATGATTTGTATAATTTGCATAATAATAATGCCACTTCGGTCTAAATATAGCTGCAAATGTAAAGTACAAATTACTAAATAGCTATCTCCAGCAGTAGGTATGCTATAGGGATTCTTGACTTGTGTCTCTTAGCAACCACTGACTGTTTCAGATTTAGAGAGCAGTTGAAGGCAATCTTTAGAAACATGCTGCTAAAGAGCCACAGTGATTCACCCAAAGCAACAATCCAAGGATGGCAATCAGCCTGTTTCTAAAAGGAGGGACGGAACAGCAGTCAGAAGAAACCATTTCCCAAGACCCTGTAAGCAAATGAAATKATTTTTATTGATAACAAACATTGTTCCATGAGCTGAGGCAGGCCTGCAGGTCACATAAGTCTAAAGGCTACACTGCCACATACACTGTGTGCTACACAGTGGCCATCTTTAACAAAGATTCGGTAATTACATTTTAAAAATGATAGTGGTTCTGTAAATTTCAACTTCATAAAAATCACAATGTTGCTCAATTAGGGCAGTCAGAATTTTCCTGGATGAATAACAAGGCCCTTCAAATGGAAACACTCAAAAACTCTGGAAACCCAACAAGACAGGCTGTTCCATCTGGAAACCCATTCATAATCCAGACCTCCGGTTTTTCTTTAAAAGCCCAAGGAACCCAGACATGTGGCTTGCTCACTGTCTGGCCTAGATGATGCAGGCTAGTGGGAGTGGACAGAACAGAAGATAAAGAATTTAGAGATACAGAAAACACACATGACATCTAAAAGAACAAAAGAATACGCCATCTAAGCCATAGGGTACCCAGGAAATGTAGAGTAGAAGTCCGATGTCAAATAATCATAAAATGCTTAGAAATAACCGGCTGATAATGGATAACTTGCAACCTGAAGCCACAAAAGAAAATACAATGTAAACTGCTATCAAAAGGAAAGTTTTCTTCAGTTGGGAGCTTCAGTTATTACATCCTGACATTACGAGGGACCTGCTGACTACTGTGGATATCTGACAGCTACTTTCCAGATGAAGAAAGTGACAGACAGCGCAGTACTGCAACTTGCCCAAGGTAAGACAGTGCACAGTAGTAAAGCTTTGTGACATGTGCACGTCTTCTCAGCACTCTGGAGGCAAAGGCAGGAGGATGGTCACAGGACTGAGGTCGCCCTGGTCTATTTAAGCAAGTCCCAGGCCAACCCGGTCAGATATGGTGAGACTATCCTAAAACAAGTAACAAGTCAGCCTGAACTCAAACCAGCTCTACACTTAACCACCTACCCACTCTGCTTCATGGCAGGGAAGAAGTCAAGTACTGAACAGGCACTGGAGACAGCACAGAAAGCAAGCTCCAGGTTTTAAAGGGGCATACCCAGATGCTGAAAGGAAGGAAATACAATGAATACCGGTCATAAAATGACTATAAAAATATAGTTCCAGGAAGGCTCATGTGCAAATAACCTGTGGTTTTAAAGAATGTGGAGAAAACGAGAATGTGCTTGCAGCAGAGACCTCCTGTTAAGTTTGTTATGGCATATATGGTTCTTTTAAATCAACACAGGTAGACAGATCCAAAACAGGRAAAAAAAAACAAAAAACAATCACATCCTCTCCACAATTACCAACAACCTGTATTTCCTTCCAGAACTGTTAGTGCATAATGCTATAGTCTAAACGTGCCCTCAAACTCATGTTTTAGAAACCTGTTTTCCAATCCCACAGAGGTGGAACTATTTGGGAGGTGTTCAGATCACAACAGTACTCACGAATGGAGCCCCACCATGATAAGAAAGTGACTTCAGAAATGCCCCATTTGCACCTTGTACCTTGTACCCTTGCAATGAGAGCACAGCGACAGGATGCTCGCCAGATGTCAGCACACAGATTTTGGACTGTCTGGTTTCCAGATTTGTGAGAAGGGAGTTTCTGCTCTTTAGAAATTGCCCAGTCTCAGGTAAAGCAGTTTCAGCCTGAACCATATATCTGCTCTCAGTTTTGCACCATGATCCAAAAACAGTAAAGGGAAAATTCCAGAAATACTTTTAAAGCTTTAAATAATTGTTCTGAGTAGCACGAGAAAGCCTCAGTATCCCTCTGCATCCTACCCAGACATGAATCACCTGTATCCATGTTGGGTCATCCAGGGGCATCTCTGTATGGCAGGACCCGGATACAGCAGGAGTCAGTGCTGCCCGGGACTTCAAGATCACTAGGAGCTTGAAGCACATCTCTCACATAAAGGAGAGGAGATCTACAGAATGAACTAAGACAAAAGCACAGACATGTCTTTCCCCTAAAACAACAGATCTAGACTCAAAAGCTAAAGGATTCTATAATGTGCATGTACCATTTCAAAACAGATCGTAGGTACAACTGTTGTAATTCTTTTTACTAGCTAATGAATGTTTTACTGCATGAATGTCTGTAGTTTCTCCAATCGACTCCTGATAAAGACATATTATTTTTCTAATCTTGTAATCATAAATACTGAAGCATTTGGTATCTTTACAGGAACATTTGGTCATATCGCATGAAACCGCTGGGCCAGCACTTGACAGACTACTATGAGATCTCCTCTTCAGAACTGACCACTTTAATGAACAGATGCCACATGTACTTGTCTATCAGTTACAGGCACATATTTTCTGATGGGCTCTGACTTACTCAGAAAAGTCCCCTCTACCCAAGTCTCTGTTACATCCCTTCTCCTGTCCCAACACCACAGTTTAAATTAATGTACCCGAATAGATTCTTTTTTTTCTTGCAGGACTGAGAATCATTTAATTATGTAAAGTACCCTATTAGATATCTTTCTCAAAAATGTATCCCATGAACTATAAAGATTCTAAATTAGAAAAAAAAAACAACAGAATTTTAATTAGAACTATATACTAGCTGGGCATCATGGTATACGCCTTTAGTTCCAGCACTCAGGAGGCAGAGGCAGAGGCAGAGGCAGGTGGATCTCTGAGTTAGAGGCCAGCCTGGCCTACATAGTGAGTTCTAAGACAACCAAGACTACACAGAGAAACCCTGTCTCAAAGGGGGAAAAATAAAACAAAGAACTATACTAAATATACAAACAAACTCAGAGATTATATAAATATATTTGCGATGGCAAATTTACTTTAACTTAACAATATATTGTATTCCAACATTCACTCAATGCTCTGTAAAATTTGACTGTTAAGTTTCACATATATTTAAATTTTTGTTTAAAAACTAGGAATACAGTTAAGCAGTAAAACATATGCTTAGCCTATATAAGGCCTTGGGTTAAACTCAGCACTAAAAGAGTACTCCAAAGGATGAAATCTTTTAATTAATATTAGGACCAAGCAGACACTGTAAGATGAAAAGGGTCTGAAAGGGTCTGAAAGCATCTAATAACAGTGAGACTCCCAGATAGAGCCCGCAAGAAGCCTGTACAAGTCATTCCATAAGAAGCAGTCTCAGAAGCATCAACAATACTGTGTCTTACACTGAAGGTAAGAACTCTGTATCCACACTTCCAAATAAACAAAGCGGCTCAAGCAGCTGCGCTTGGGCTGTATCCCGTTTGCCCACTTCTAGCCTGCTGATGCTGCCATCTGCATGGTGTGACTGAGCGAGCCCGAGCTTAGGAGCCGAGTACGAACACTCCTGGCAGCCATGCTGCGAGCATGCAGAAGAGACCCTCCTCGGGTCTACAGCACATTACAGTGCAGCCTCCTGCAGACCACTATAGCATGGTAAAGCAGCTCCATTCTTATTCTGTTTTTGTATTCACTGATGGGAAGAGAGCCAGGAAAAGAAAAAGTAAAGAATTGCGTTTAGTTGCAACAAAAAAACAAGTATAAATCTTGTGGCTAGAATAAGTTTTAACTTAGTAAGTCTCTCTATTGAAATCACCAAAAATATTCGAGATAATAAAGCATCTACAGGAAATAAGATCTGCTCAAAGAAAATGCACACAAAAAAAATGTTATCTTGTTTTGTGAAAAATATGAGTACAAGGACTTCCCAACCGAAGGCACAAAGCACAGAAGGGTTAGACATTGTCTGGTGTGGGGAAAGTAAGCAGGGACAGAAGAGGGTGGAGAAGAGATAGTCATCACAGCAGGACGCCTGCAAGCTGCGGGGCAGCCACGGTTGCAGCCAAGGCACAGCCAGGGCACAGCAGAGAGAGAGCCTGGTGGGATGGGGTGACAGCCAGTATCAGAGGGAGCTCCTTAAGCCCCAAGCTTATGTACCCGGCAGAGCCCAAGCTGAGAACAAACCACTGAAGGGCTCAGAACTAGAGAGGAAAGGTGTGCTTCCACAGACTGGAGAAAAAGCAAGTTCAGATCAGGGTGGCAAAAGCCAGAAGAAGGAAGTGGCCAAAACCTACCAGATACTGATAGATTCCCTATTTGTACTTCATCTTTTTGTCTAGGAAATAACCCTAGGATGGTTGACCAAGCCCATAGTTTACAAGAGTGGCCCTACAAGTTTACTATTTTATGCCACATGGCTGAGGACCAGTTCTTCACTGCTCCAACCCCCATTTTCCTGAGACAGTCTCTCCTTGTATATTACTTTTCTGTTGTTATGATAAAATAACATGACCAAAAGCACCTTGTAGATAAAAGAGTTTGTTCTGGTTCTGGGATATGAGTCCATGACAGCAAGGAGAGGTGTGACCACAAGTGGCAGGCAGGGAAGCAGCCGCAAGAAGCCGAGAGATCATATCCAAAACTACAAGCAAGAAGGAACTGGAAATTGGGGAGGGTATAAATCTCAAAGTCTGCCCCTGGTAACCTACTTCTTCCAGCAAAGCCACACCTCCCAAAGGTCCCCAAATTCCTCCAACTGGGAACCAAGTGCTCAAATACCAGAGGCTAAGGGGGACATTTGTCTTTCAAACCACCATACCTAGGCCTGTGAAGACCTCCCGAGGGCTGGGGCTGCAGCTGTGTGGCACTTCTCTAAGTGTTACACAGCTCAAGAATGAGGGGACTGCTGAAAGCACAGGCTCCAGCCAGTGTCTCCGCTGTCATTATACACAACACTGATTTTCAATCATTACTGATGCATGAATCTGCTACAAAGAGGCCACTTCCAAAAACCAGTTACAGGCCCCACCAGCCATGACAAATATTACAATCCTAATCAATGACTTAAATGAGGTCAGAGTCAAGTGTATTTAAGGTCATAAATGACATAAAGATACAACAAGACTGTGGATAAAATGATAATAATAAAGATCCATAAATGTCTCCAAACTGAAGAGAGATGATACTCCATGTTTCGCAATTAGATTGTAAGCTATATAACAAGGACAAAAAAAAAAAAAAAAAGAAAAAAGAAAAAAAAAAGGCTTTACAGCAACATGCACAGTCTATTAAAGTCAGTCAACACCAGAAGTTCAACATAAGTGAGCAAAATCATCCAACCTCAAGAAACGTTATAGAAATTCCCCCTTTAAGAAATCAGTCACATAAGGAAATGGAACGCCCAGCTGAACTGGCCTGATCAAGCTCCAGACACAGTGTTCACAGGTTTATTTCATTCTTGAAGACAAAAGGACTTCTACAATCTATTGAAGGATTCAAACTTTGACAAATGAGAAAAGGTTGACAGAATTGAGGACTCAATCCACGATAAAGAATGCAAGAACAGCTGTAAGTCAACGCACAGGACACACCAATGCAGTGCCAGTGGATTCTATGTGCTCAGCAAAACAGCAGCCTGCCTGTGTACCCAGAGACAGAGGGGTGTGCACATCTCAGAGCATCCACGAGTGCCCATAAAGCCTCAGCTCTCAGCAGCCTACCTGCTCCTGGTACTCTGCAGGATTGGATTCTATGATCCTGCTACACTTTGAACAAAACATTGGCTGTGGCACAATTAGGATATCCTGAATTCTAAATTTAATCTAATTAGGGCAGGATATGAGCTATGAAAGTTAGTAACTTTTACCCTGTAAAGGCATATGAGATCAGCTATCTGCCGTAATTATGTTTTTTCTTAAGTTCTGCTTATATGAACATCTCGGTGAAAAAGGAAGATGTAGTTGACACTTTCAAGATGTAAGACGAGAAACCAGGAAAAACAGATTCTCTAGAATGCCCCAAATAAATAGGCTAGAAGTAATCTCTGTAAGAAAATGTTAAAAGTGTTAAATTGAGCCATTTCCCAGCAATGACAGCTATAGTCCTCACTGTGATTACCTATGCTCTGCACCCACAAGCATGCCTGCTCATTTTTAATAGATATATTAAGTGCTTTAAGAAACACTTTCCGCCGGGCAGTGGTGGCGCACGCCTATAATCCCAGCACTTGGGAGGCAGAGGCCGGCGGATCTCTGAGTTCGAGGCCAGCCTGGTCTACTGAGTGAGTTCCAGGACAGCCAGGGCTATACAGAGAAACCCTGTCTCGAAAAACCACAAAAAAAAA